>VUQR01013081.1:0-15317 GCA_015108515.1 Hemichromis elongatus | reverse complement strand
TGGAAAGTGAGCCTAATAAATTATCCAGCCACTGTAGATTCACCAAAGAACTCATGAGGTTTTAACCATTGTCAGAGCCAGTGTGACTGAAAGACTTTAAAGAGATGAGGTGGAGCTCCTGTGTGTAGTTTATCACCATGTCATACATTCACCTTCACCCCTGAAGGCTGTTTAACTCTCTGAGGTCTCACTCATCACAGTGGATTCCTACTATAAAAGATCACAATATGTAAATAGTTATTGATGTTTGTCAGTTACGATCACATTTTTATTGAATTTTCAGAGTAGCTGTTGTGAGTTTTCCTGCAATTCATGAGTTTTGAGTTCTGGTGTAAACATAAAGATGCAAATCAGCTGCTGCTTCACTCAGACAACAGATCTGCTGGGAATAAAGAACCTTTTATATCCGTTTTTAATATTTGGGTTTTTTTATGGAGGTTTGCTGCTTTTACAGACATTATGTATCACGACGTTAAGCTCGCTTCTCTCCTCGGACATGCGCACTCTGGTTCTGCCTGGAAACTGTAGTCGCTCCGTTTGTCCATTAGATGGGGACAAAAATCACTTTTAAATTCGTGCTGCCAAGAAAGCGGAGCGAAAGTCTGAAATAAATTGTGGATGTTCACCGAGTTTTCAAACAATAAATCACCACCGTGCTCTTTGTTCCCTGCGGGTGAGATTAATGCTTAACTCGGGATTTTTCAGCCATGAACAAACCTCTCAGCTCAAAGAGCCTCTCCTCTCTAAACCCGGAGACCAGCAGAGGGGCCGCAAGAAAAGAATAGAAACTACTCGGTGTCACCAGAGGCAGGACGAGTCACTCCCACCACCTCCTCCCACCTCCTCCTCGTCCCCCTCCTGCTGGTTTCATTCTCAGCGATGTGAGCGCAGAAACACGGTCTGTCACTGGGGACCAGATTACTGATCTGAGGTGAAGATGTGTGCGACTGCAGCGGGACAGACGTGGAGAAGAGCAGCGAGGTGACACGGCCCACGGGAGTCCTCGGGCTCAGCTCTCAAGGTAAGTCACTCATTAAACGTTAGTTTAACATTAAACTTGAGCATCACTGGTGAAAACCCAGATCCTAACACAGAGTGCGTAATCTGACGTTTTTATTCCACCGTTTTCTTAAACGAAACTTCTTTCAGTTTTGGCCAATAATCATTGAAACTGACGGACAGCAAACACTACTCCTACTCCCTCAAAAACACTCTGGTTCTGTTCCCTTTATGACATAGAGCAGGTTTATTTCTAACAATGACTCCGAGCTCATAAAGGTACAACCGGCTTCCCGTCTGGTAAAAATGGGCTTGTATTATTGAAAGAAAGTCATATTGCGCGGAGTGTTGGATAGGAGAGCACAACTGTGGCCTAAATTGCGCAAGAGTTGAAAGATTTGGCACGGGCGTTTGGAGCGAGGACGAGTGAGTCGTAGCTCATTTCATTTCATCTTTTTAGCGGAACCTTGCTCTGATTAATCGGACCGCAATAAGCAGAACTGCAGGCAACAAGTGCGCACTTTCTGCTGTAAGGACACAATCAGTCATTTCAAAGAAGGCTGTTTTCATACCTGGAAAGCAAATCAAAGGAAGAGATAATTCATAGTTCTTATAAATGTGTTGGAAACTGTAAAACTGACCTGTGTTCATGTTAGTATGGAACTCATAAAGGGTCCAGTGTTTGTTCTTCACAGCTCCTGATGATTTATAACTAATAACATATTTGCTAAAAGTGCTATCAAGACATTTCTTATATGTTTGATTCTGTTTCCACTTCCTGTGTGAAATTATACAAAGTGGACACTTCGACTGGCTGTTCCAGGAGTGTGTAGACGAGGGAACGTAACGAGACGTCACATTTAACCTCTGAGAGCTTTGAAAAGGCCCAGACACGCTGTCGGTAGAGCAGCGAGAGCCTCTCGGTTTAGGTGTGTGGTTTTGGTTTCCAGGTCTTTGGTTCAGACTGTCTCCCGTGGACTGATGAGGAGCAGGACTGACACTTTAGCTGAAACTTTCTGCTTCACATATCACACTGAATGTTGGTGAAAAGAGGTTGCATTATAGTAGCATGTTCATACGTAGTCTGGTGTGTGAAATTCCAGGCTTCTTCAAAAACCCCAAAGTGTTTGCAAACCCCAAACCTGTAGCTGAGAGCCGCTGAGATGAAACAGCGACTTGGTGTGACAGCTCTGTGATCTTGATTTTTAGTGTTTTGAATACCGTTTTGATTGAATCGCTCTTCCTCTCTCTATCGTATTTTTTCTGTTAGTGCCTCTTCAGCTGGCTCTAATTTTTCAGTGTGTTCCTTATTCTTACTTTTGTTCCTGTTTTACTTTCAAGGCTGGTTTTTGTTCCCATCCTCTCGTGTTAGTTTGCATCTCGTCTGTCTGAACCCTTCCCCTCCTGCTTTCCTGGATCAGCGCTTGGCGTGTAAATAGCCCTGCCTGCCACTTTGTGTTGATTTCTGTACAACGAAGTGAGATTAAGTGAAGCATGTTGAGCTCAGAGCTGTTAGCGTCTGTTTACCTGGCTAAATCACTGGGTTATGTTTCGGTTTCTAATAGTGTGGAAGCTCCACGATTTCACTCATTCTTTTATTCACAGCTTGTTTTAAGTGCGTGGCTGAAACCACTAAATTTTTCTCATTCTTCTAATGCGACGCTTGAAAGTTTCCGTAGACAGGGGGCGGCAGCCTCGATCGGCTCGCTCACAGTGAAGTCGGAATCAAAGATTAAGAAATGGATGAAAAAATAAGAATAGGAGAACATGAGCTCGTTCTTCAGCGCTCATGAGGCCGATAATCGTGTATCGTGGGAAATGTCACTCAGCATTCAACTAAAACACTTGAATTTAAATGTTGTTTTTTGTCACTGCTCGGCAGCAGTCCTCCCACCTGAACGTCAGCATATCTCATGAAGCCAGTCTGAAGTTTGTACCATGAGCACTGTCAGAGCTGCCGGCCCTCAGCTGACACGAGTGTGGTCCAGATTGGTCCTCATGGCTCAAAGTTTCACGGGTGAAAAACATTCCCTCAAAACTGAACCCAACCACGTTTACACCCTCGCCAGGTTCCATAAAGCAACGTTTGCTTTTTGTTTTGTTTGGAGCAGCTCTCTGTCCCGCATGATGAAATGAGCCTTGACAGTTTACCCACAATGCACCAGTGAGTTATCAGAAAACAGATCAAACATTCAGGGTAACGATGCTGGAATTCCTCTAAACTGGTGCAGTTTATTTAAAACTCTCGATAGACGATCAGCTGGTAAGAGAGCAAACAGCAGCCTGTGGCTTTACACCCTCGTTGATGTCGGCTCTTCGATACGTAGCAAAGATGGTGACCGCCGACGTGTGAAGCCCTTCTGTCTGAAGTGTTTGGCTCTGTGCGCCGTCTGGATGCTCACAGAGCACGTGGGAGGGAGGAAGGTTTCAGGAAGTCGCAGTCCCTTTAACCATGGAAACCTCTGCAGACTGATTCTTTAGTGTTTTGTGGATATTTTTCAGTCTGATTTGGTAAAACTCATCCAATTGAAGTTAAAACCCGTTCACAGTATCATAAAACTGTAAGAGCAGCAAAAACACAACAAGTCTGATGATGGGTCCAACAGTGGCTGTGACAGAGCCCGCGCTTTGTTTGGGGTATTAAATCTGGAGTTGACTGTGGCTGCTCTGGTAGAGTGCGAGCACTGTTTGAGTGGATGGCGGGATCGTTGGTGTCAGGTCTGTTCTCACACCAGCTTCGGTTGCTTTTGACCACTTTGGTCTGGTTCTATGTCCACATGCTGTGAAGGATGACGAGCCCGTGAGAGGTGAGTTCATGTGACAGCTACCATGTTTAAGTGTGTTCGACCGTAAGATCAGAGTAGAAGTCTACAGATGAAGCTAAGTGCTGAAAACAATTGGCAGACAGGAAGTAGCCCAGATGGGACTGACGTTGTACATTAGTGTTGGTGTACTGTACTCCCAGCGGACCCACAGAGCATCCTGTATGAAGATAATGGAAGCTATTAGCAGTGCTGACCATGGTGGTGTAATGACTGAAGCCACACAGCAGCTTGTGTACATGTTGAGTCATTTGTTCGAGTTTAACCTTCAGCCCTCGGCCTGAGAACAAAGGTCCACATTGTGTCTGAAGAAAGCAGCCATGGTCTCTGCAATCCTTCTTCAGGAAACACACTGATCAGCTCTGTGTTATGATGATGCTTCACACGCTGGATAAAGATCACCACGCTGTAGTTTCATCTGAACTTTTACCAGCTGGAGTTTAGTTTGAACTCATCACAAGAGTGACCCGACCACACCTGTGTACCGCCGCTAGGATCTGATCTTTGATCAGTGGGACTGCTCGTTGTTCGGTCTCAGGGAAATATTTGCCTTTTTGATTTTAGTTTGCATACAACAGTGGATCAAAGGGCATCCACAGAAAGGATACAGACACATTAGCTTTATTTAGAGACGTGACTCTGTACTGGAAAATCTCCAAGCTTCTGCAAGAACCCCAAAGTGTTTGCAAACCCCCCGATCAGCAGCAGCAGATAGGACCCAACGGACTCAAACACTTATTCAGCTCTAACGTGTTCAATAATCTTCTGACCTGAACGTCAGATCTTAGCTCTGTGGCAAACATGGCGACCTGATGCTGTTTTTACTCTTATTTGAAATGTCTCTGGCTTTCAGAGTGCAGTGGTCAGAAAGTGCCTGGTTTAGTCCCAAGAGGAGACGTCCTTGGGCTTGTGACAGGATAGGCATCCAGTGGCAGTTCTAAAATGTGATTTTAGATAAGCTAGATCACATCAGAGTGCTGGGCCTGTTGCTACATGGCGATCATCTCAGGGCCTTGGTGCTGTAAGCCCACAGTGCTAACCACCGCGCTGCAGCTGAGAGGCGCTGAGATGAAACATTGGTTTCATGGTGTGACAGCTCTGTGATCTTGTGACATCTTTTACTCTCCTGTAAGCTTGCCTTTGTGGGTTTGTTTGTCTGAGAAAACCACCAATAAAACTGTAAAGTAACACTGCTAAGGTGCCGAGTCACCAGAAGAGATTCCAGATGAGGTAATATGAATGTAAGCATCACATGCGTCCATCCAGCGCGGTTGTTTGGGATGCTTCGGTTAAGATACGTGCCTGTAATGCTTCGAATACACTGCAGGGCATGCTATACTGATCTTCATCTTATTTCTGTTCTTTCACCATTGTTACGACGTAACAACATGAACTTTCACTTTAAACCATACAAGTGTGAGCCTACGCGTCTTCATCTCACTGAGTTACATTTTAACTGTATGTAACTGTTAAACACGTCTCAGGTTAAAGTTCAACCATAAAACCTCTCACACATTAATAGCTTGTACTTTGACACTTCACATTTGCTCGTTGACGCAGCGTCAAATCTGATGACATTCATATCTGATGACTGCGGCTGAGATAACTTTTAGAGTGTCACTTTCAGTGACACTCTAAAAGTGGCGTTGCTTTAAATGAGATGTTCCCATGGCTCGCTCTCAGACAGGTTCACTGTTGAGGATGAACTCTCAGCTGTTTTCACTCTGTAGCTGTTCAGCTGTCCAAACAAGCACACAACCTTTGTCCCTTTTGTTCTTATTGAGGTTGCACTGGGCTCTGCCTGTAGCCTGTAGCATGTAGCTGGTTCCCAGCATCATGAATGTGATAATCCTCAGAGTACCGGATGACTCAGAGAGAGAGGGGGCGGGGGTGTGATGAAGGGCTAGTTATTTTAAAAATACACTTCCTCAGAGACCTCAGCATGTTTTCAGACAAAACTGATCCAAGATGTTGAATAAGAAACATGTCATGTCCCTTTAGTCCCCGTGCAGAGGACAGACTACATGTTTATCTTCACTACAACCAGTCAGGCAGCTACATAAGCCTGAGCTCCTTTAATAGTACGTTTGGTGCAAATACATTCACAAATACAACAAGTGTGAAAACCAACCAGAACAACAAGATCACTGCACAAAGTGAAGTAAGTGTGTTTTGGTTAAAGTTGCTGCATGTACCCAGAGGTGCACGTTTTCAGTGTTCTTACTCGCTCTGTTGTTTTTAGCTGTTGTGCAGCTTTTACACAAAAACATTTGTTTCCTTTCTTATGAAGCATGTTAGTGTGCATAGGTGTCTTTTTTTTACCATGGGTGTGTTTTACAACGCCCGTCAGATGCAACAGCCTCCTTTCCTCTTTCTGCAGTGCGAGCGCGCTGCCTGTGGTTTTACATCACATCGCCCTTATTTGGATGGTTATTGCTCATAAAGAGCAAAGTGTGTGTGTGTGTGTGTGTGTGTGTGTGTGTGTGTGTGTTGGGGTAGGCACTGAGTGTGTCATAAAAGAATTAAAAGCCAATGCACACTGTCTCACCTTAGACAATGAAAGAAAGTCTCAGCCCCACTAAAACAAACACAAAGAAAACATGTGTGTCTTTGCAGCCAAGCATGCAAACACAAGCGTTCATGCTGTTGTTTGAGTGGCTCTTTTGTGTTTGGAGCTATAAAGACACGCTGTGGTCTTATCACTGACCCTCGATTAGCTCCTCAAACGAGAACACGACTTTAGAGATGCAGTTTGAGTATTCCACAGATGAAGCACGCCAAGCCAAAAGCAGCCAGCAGTCAGCCATTTAATGCAGTAATGTGTGCAATTTTTTTCTTGCGCATCCTTTCAGACATTGCAGCAGCGTAAATGTGTCACTTTGAGGTGACATTTCTAAGAATTTCTGCAAAAATTCAGTGGAAAAAGAAACAGCCTTTAACTGCAGTTCATAATCAGCTCCTCTTGAACCTGCTACAACAGAACAACGCATGCTTTCATCATAACCACGGTTATTTCTTTATTTTTAGCAACTTAGGCATTTTGCAAAGGGAAAGCTGTGCAAATGCTGGTGCACAGAGCCGTTGCTTGATTACCAAACAGGAACCAACTTGCTTTTAATAAAAAGCTTTTTACATAGCTCTGGGTCGAGCAGTTATGTGGCAAGTCTGCAAAAAACAAAGCAGTAAGCACAACTGCACTGATCGTGTTGGTGATTGTATATTTGGTCACTGTGGCTACAGCTTTAATGCCTGCACCTAGCTGTCCTGTATGCAGGCAGGAAGCCAAATCATGAGAACCCGAACAAGACAGCTTAGTACTGAATCAGCTCCAGCACATGATTAGATTTAAACAAGTTATATGTAGGCCTCCTCATTCATACAGGGGCCATGCAGAGCTGCAGGAGTGTTCAGACATAATGACAGGGATGAATAACTGATGTTGTTATAGTGAGGTTTGAATCCGTGAGTCAGTCCAGTGTGGAAGTCCGTCCATGCTGTGCAGACATCCACTGTCTGCTAAGCGCCATCACATCTGAAACAAATCAAGCACCTCTGTCAGGTATTCACTGCCTCCTACTTCTCCTGCATTCTCTTGCTACTGCAGCGCACAGATACTTGGCCATCAGAGATGACATTACAGATAAACTGTAACACTGAGTTTATAGATGCCAAACAGTGCGCTGCAGAATAAAAGCAGAGCCTCCTGCTCCACCGTGTGTCTGATGCTGGTCGCTGAAACTATTTCCTCTTCAGGGCCAAAGTCAAACCAACACGGTGGCATCACTGAGAGTTAAAAACTCTTTCATCTTTGATAAAATGATCAGTGTGGCATCATGGAGCTACAAGTTAGCAGCTGGTTACCATATAAAGATCATATGCAGCTCTGTAGTTTCTGTCTTCATTTATGTCTAAGGTGACAGCAAACACATTAGCACAGTGAAGCTGGAGGATAAGCGCTAACTTTTCCCCCTCAATAACATCTAACATGAGAGAAATGAGATCGCATGGCAGCAAAAACATGCAGAAAACGGACCAAAGCTCAGTCGTGGAAACATCTGAGACAATCATCCACAACACAGGGTTAGTCAGTACTGCTGCATGCGCTTTGTTAGCCTCAGAGCGATTCTTTCTGACCTGGTCCATCCGTAAGCTGAGCTTTGGTTTTAAAAACTGACATTTGAAACATGCTGCTGATGAATAACGGAGATAATAACTCAGAGAGGACAGTGATCGCTGACTTGATCAGATTAGACAGAACGAGATACGAAGCATGAACAAAGTGTAACTAGGCCCCGGAAACAGGGTTCACACGTCATCACGTAACAACCGGGTAAGCTGCTGTTGTCCACTGAAAACCTTTATTGGTTAGTTGGTGTGTGCTGGCTAATGCTGCCATGCATGGAGGAGGCTGTTATAGATAGAGCTATCCAAACAGAGCCACCCATAATTATGAATAATTTATTGAAATGTGCTTTCATTGGCTGATGAACTGCTCCTCGTCTTTACCATTACAGCTGACTGTTAGCGAAGCACTGAAGTACTTACATGTTTGCACATAAGCAAACAGCTGACCGTTGTTAGTGTCGAGGTGAGTCTGTCAGTGGTTAAAACTGATGCACTGAATCATCTTGTCCTAAGTGCTTTAGTCATGTGACTCACCAGCTGCATATTTATGTCATTAAAACCTATAAATGTGACAGAAATGATGTAACCTCCTTGAAGAGCTGAGGCTCTGTAACCAATCAGGTTTAATAACTCACTGAAAATTAAAATACACAACAGAAAACAATGAGAATAACAGAGGGGAACAAACGCTTCTTTTTTGTCGCCTTTCCACGGTAGAGTACACAAATCTATTTCCACAGTCTCCTCAAAATTGAACTTTTGTTCTGTCCACTGTCTGTTACATGGTTTGCAGACACTTTGCAGCACATGCTGTATAAAAGATGGACGTCGCTTCAGGGTTAAAGTGCGTTCAAGCTGCCTCGTCTCTCGTGTTCAGCTGACCTCAGCAAAAACTCTCCAGAGAACATTTACACACTCTGAGCAAGAAAAGAGGAAAAGCCAGTGTGTCATGGTCGGCTCGGGGACTTGTTAGCCATTCGGTCTGTTGTTTCTTAGTCAGATCCCCTTGGCTTCACAGCCACAAACCAGATGTTATAGTAATAGTGCTAATAGCAGCAACATCTGTGGTTTGTAGGTTTGTATGCACCTAATAAAAACGTGGCAGCCTGCAGCTTGTTGCATCATCCTTTTCATACAGTAACATATCATTTGTTAGAATAAGATATCCCCCACAGTACATTTTTATTGCTGTTGCATCTGTTGGATGGGGGTTGGGACAGAGGCAATGGAGGAAACAAAAATCCACTTAGTTCAACACAACAGGAGCCACGACACGAACGAGTGAGCCATAGAAGCAGACAGCTGCACAAACACACACACACCCACACGTCTTTGACCTATGTCCTTATGTGACCTCGGCTTTATTTGCTTAAATGAAACGTGGCCCACTTTAATCCTCCAGCTGCTACATTTAGAGAAACACACCTTTCGTCAGGGCCAGGTTTACAACACAAACAAACCAACCAGTCTGGCAGCCTAACTGCAGACTGAGCGGGTTCCAGCTGGGCGTCTGCATGCTGCTGTAACTGTCACGTCCACTCAAGGAGAGCCACTGAGTCCTGTAAGGCGGGACTAACGCCACGTGTTTGACTCATACCTGAAGGTGAAGGTGTTTAGGTTCTTTACTCAAGTAAAAGGAAAGGATTTCATTCAAAATCCTTTTTATATATAATAAATATGAATATGGAAAATAAATACAGGCATGTTTATAAAAAACACCAAATGAAGACCTCATCCAGCTCAGCTCCTTACACCTCTTACACGCGTGTCCCTCTTACTTCAGCTCACTTTCATCAGTCTTCTCTCCACCAGGCTCTCTCCCGCCTGCTTCCAACTCTCACTACAGATTTACCATGAAAATGTACCCAAACAAACAAACAAACAAACAAATCCTACCAAAAAATCAAGGAGAAATGCATCCATGTTCTCTTTATCGGGGTCGAGGGGCACAGAGGGAGGAGCTGGAGCCAGTGCCAGCTACCACAGGGCGAGGGGCACCCTGAACACGAAGCCAGCCTGAGGCCCAACACTGAGGCCACGCCCACACTAGTCCGGATAGATCTGAATACGGAGCGTTCGCCTGGAAACGCTCCGCGTACACACTGTCGTTTTGAGTCGTTTTTCACACAGTTGCGCGTTCACATTAAAACGGCTCAAAGCGCTTACGTTCCAGTACCGCGCATGCGTGAAACATAAGACGAGTCGACCTGCGTCATTTCCATCTGTGTTTTATTACTCTCCAGCTCTTTAAAACGAGCAGCGAAATGACGAGGAAAAGCAGCGAATGTTTCAAATGGAATGATGATGAGGTGGAGCTGTTGCTCCGAGGCACAAATGAGTCCATATTAATCTTCAACACGGCCACTAAAACCTTTGAGCAAACAAAACAACTGCGGTACGATGCCGTCTGACCATCTTGGTTGAAGTGGTCACATGACTGCATCATATGACTAACACACGTCATCGTTTTTAAAAGTTTCCGGTTTGACCGTCCACACTACGCCAAAACGCTGCGTTTACAAATGTATGCGTTTTAGAGAGCGTTTCCAGAAACGCTCCGTTTTCCCTGACCAGGAACTCCGTCTCAGTGTGGACGGGAGGACAAACGGAGCGTGGACGTAGCCAGAGACAACCATTCACACTCTCATTCACACTCAGTATAGATCCACCACGCTAACCCCACTATGTGTTTGGACTGGTGGAGGAGGCCGGAGTACCCGCAGAGATCCCAACAAACACAGGGAGCACATACCACGCCCACACAGAAAGGGTCGAACTCGGGACCTTCTCGCTGTGAGGCGACAGTGCTGTCCTCCAGGACTGCCAACGAAAAACGACAGAAGCAGCATACACTCTTCATTCTGGATAAAAGTCTTAGACTAAACCGACCAAACATGATTAAATGATTATAATTACACACATGAGTGAAATAAAAAGAGGAAATAATGAAATCTCTAAGATCAGCAATAAAAGCCAGCGAGCTGAAGAACAGGAATAAACCGAAACCACGATGATGGCCTGAGGGAACATTGAGACGTTCTCTGCCAGATTGGGATCATTTTCTATAACGAGCCTTCAAATCCAAACATGTTGTCGCTTTCTGTTTGGCTCACAGATAGCAGCTGTTTACAACTCGCCCAAACGCGCATTTTCCCCCAATCTGTAATGTGACAGGACCACGCCTGACACGCCCACACGAAGAGAGCAAAAGGTTTGACTTGCTAGCATAAAAATCAAACCAGTCATTCTTCATCTACCAGCAGCCTTGCGTTCATCGACACAGCTGCTAAATGTTCAGATCTAAAACGTCCTCGTCACATCAAACTGTTCAGGCTGCTGCTTTGATTAACACATGGCAGTTACAGACCCGGGAAATGGAAAAACCTGATCAGCCGGTTATGTGTCCACACACGTCTGCTTCCTTCTGTTCACAGGTAAACAGCTGTTTCAGGTGGAAAGGCCAAACGGTTGGTTCTGTATTCTGCTGATGATTATTTCAGCCTCTCTCACATTCCTTCTTTAGCACGCTCTAACGCTCTTTGAGGTGTTTTCTGTTTGGAGTCGTTATGACGGTCGTCATTTCTATGTTGTTCGTTCCCTGGGGGCTTTTTTCTCACTTGATTGTTTGCTGTGAGTTTCCCTTGCTGGCCTGTCTCATTCTGTGCCTGTCTTTTATCTACCTCCTACAACTTCCCTGATTACCCCACATAACTGTTTAGAAGTCTTAAGCCACTTTCAATTTCTGTTTAACATGTGCACCAATGCATAGAAATTAGGAAGGCACGAAACCACTTTTATGACCGATACCGATATCATAAATTTGGATATCTGCCAATATAGATATGAAACCGATATAGTGCGTTTTATAATCACTTAATCAGTTTTTTATAAATATTTTGCTGCATTTCACACAAGTGCATACTCAAGTTTTTAAAAAACAAAACATTAAAGCTATTCTGTTATACCTGTATGCAAAAAATACACAGCACCTAAAATATTTTATAGTTCATCAACACTGATCAAGCCAATAAACTTAAACCTACACCATCCTCCCTATTCCGGTATTTTAAAGAGTATTTAGCAGAAATATTAAACAACCTAACTAATAGGGTTGCCAACTCCCAGCAAATATATTAGTGAACCACCCACCCTCCACCTCATGATGCTTAATCGACATGATCGACTTTAATTTAATGCATGTGTAAAATAAATGCACAGAAATCAATTATTTTTCTACAATAATTAAATAGATTCAACATTATTCTTAAACAGAATTGCAGACAGCACAGATGGTGTTGTGCTGTAGCTTACTAGGATATTAATCTTAACATTTACTATATACAATAATGGATTTCTATACATTTAGTCAGATGACCACTTTGGTTGTAAGATTTAGATAATAATTGACTAAAAACTAGACATTTACAATGAGAGTAAGAAAGAAAATTATTTCTTTGTGCCCCCCCTGTTAATGCCCTACCTGGCCCCCCTGGCAAAACTTTGCTAGATCCGCCCCTGCACAGTTCCCAGCTGTCAGCTCCATAGAAAAGGATCCTGGTGTTATTTGTCTCTCAGAAACAGTTCATAACTTCCCTTCAACTCATTCATGTCACCTCAAAGGTAAACCTGCGTCTCCATCACCTGTTGAGCTCTGATGATTCAGTAAGGACATCTCCTGGTTTCATCTTCATGTTTCCCTCTCACCACATATCCAAACTGATATCAGGACCAGCAGCGTTTACGGCTGTGGCTCCATACATCGGTTGTTAAGCGTAACGTGAAAATACTTTACAAACATTTAGAGACACTTGCTTTACTTCTCTGGGTTAGTTTTCTCAGAGATGAAATGCTGGTTTGGAAGCACGTAGAGAGGCTCCAGTTGCTCCACCAGACCGCCGACAGGTCTGGCACGCCACATCCGCTCTATCACGTGACGCATACTGCTCTGATGCAATGAGCTGGGTTACACCATGTAGCGCGTTTTGTGAGGTGATTTTGTGATACTTCGGATCGAATTACATTTTTCACTTCTCTCCGATATCCGATCCAGTAATTTAGGTCAGTATCGGACCGATACCGATACGTAATATCGGATCGGTCCATCACTCATAGAAATGCAGTGTTTAAGACCAACACTGTAGATAGTTTTTAGGACCTCTTAATTGGAAGCATTTGGTATTAGAAACTATTATTTCTAAACCAAACCCTGGCCCGACCTTCTGACCTACAGGGGGGGCAAAAAGAAAAGGAACTCAATGACACTCAGTGGTTCGCTGATGCAGATCCAGCAGAATGAGTTCCCACTATGCTGTCATTGAACAACTACAGAGCCTTTTATAAGCCAACGTGTTTCCTTAATGAGTGTTCCACCTGTTTGCGTTTGGATTTCACTGACAGTAAATCCAACACGCTGCTCAAATTCCAGGTGCTTGAATTTTTCTTGTGATCCTGACACAGATCAGAGTTTGATCTCAGCTAAAGTTATTCTGCAGGCTGGAAAAAACCTGCTGGACTCTGAGCTGAAGGTGCATTCGCTTACCTTGTACAAAGCAATGCCACAATGCTACACCCTGTGGAGCAGGCAGCTGCATGTGTTGTTAACGTGATAATAACCGGTGATGATTATCAGCTAACGTGGTCGTGTTTCCTGAATCGACAGCAGGTGTTAAACAGCTGGGGGTGTGAACAGGATGCGTGCAGAAGAGCATCGATGTGGTCGATCGGCGGTGTCAAAGAGGAAAATGTTGGTTTGCGGTACGAGTGCACTCAGAGGGAAAATCGTGTTTACGATGTTAACACAAATATGGATTTACATGAACTGGACGTAGCAACCGTTGTTTACTATAATTTCAGGAAAGGTGTTGTCCCGTCCTCATTGGCAGGCAGCGTCTGCAGATCCAACATCAACAAACATTACCAGCTATCACCGTCAACAGTTCAACTAAACACAATTTTAATATGAAAAAAATTAAAAATGAAAATCCATGAACATGTTATTAATTGATTTACAATAAAAAAAAGTTATTCGACAGTATTTTGTGGAAAATATTCATAGAATGTTATTTTTTAATATTTAATGAAAAACAATCTTTTTAAACATTGAAATATAGAAATGTTAATATTCTTTGTGTCGTAGACATGATGAAAGTGTTTGTTAAACTTCACTTCTGCAAAAACACACATTTGTAAACGCATAAAGGATTTATTTGGTTCACGTTCCCTCAGCTGTGCGTGCACGGATATGTAAGACGACTTGGTTTATTCTCTGACTCACTTCCTTCTCCTTAACCAGTCACAAGCCTTTCCTCATGAGTTACACATTAGCCTGACACCCGTCCTGTGCTCTTTTCAAAATAAAAGCCACCCTTTGGGCATTCTAGAATAGTTTAAAAGAGTACTTCCTAATCACTTCTGTTTGACCACAATGGGGTGAAGAAAAGGGATCGCTCAGTAGTTAGAGTGGTGGTCACCCCATGATTGGAAGGTTGGGGGTTCGAATCCATTGAACGGCTACCCTGAGGTACCCCTGAGTAAGGCTCCCCGGGCGCTGCATGGGTGGCTGCCCACTGCCTCACTGAGCGACTCACACTAAACTCAATATCATCATTAAAAGCAGGTCGTATAAACAAGAACACACAGGCTCAAACTCGAGAGCCAGGGTCCAAACACCGTGCTGCCCAGCAGTGCTGGCATTCATGTGAGCGGAGGTGAGCGCTCTTTTCTCAGCGCTCAGATAAACAACAAATAAAAAATCAGTGTTGTAATGATTAGTGACCTGAAAGCAAAACACAGCCGCAGAAAATAAAGATAACACGACAAAGTTTAATTCACCGGATCATACAGCCTTAAAGTACACCACCCTCAAACGGATGCAAACAGAAGCCGACGCCACTGTGAGAAAGGTGCCACGAGGTTCCTCGTGTAACCAGCGTCTGCAAAGAAAAACACAATACAACGTCTAACCCCACTGAGACACTGCTGTGGTAGGCGAAGCCACACGAACACAGGCAGAGATGAGATGTGTAGACAGCAGCGACTAACAGAAAGCGATTAGATCTCTATAACCACATCTGATATCTCAGTACAGCTTTGAAGCATTATCTCCTCCGTTGAGTCTTAAAAAAAGGCTTTTTTAACCTTGATAAACAAGTTTAATTAAGGAGCTCACTGTCCTCACACATGACAAACACCCACGGCTGTGCGACAGCATCCCTGGCATCAGTCACACGCATTACATATATGCTGAGAGGTTGTTTCTACATTATCTCTAAGACGGATCTAGAACTGTTTGGAACATATATGCACTAAACAAATATCATGCTGAAACTACCTGCAGGGTTTAAGAGGGGGGGGGGGGGGGGGTTCAGGGAA
>VUQR01013077.1:3287-15170 GCA_015108515.1 Hemichromis elongatus | reverse complement strand
GTGGTAATCATTGGGGCAAACCGGCTCTTGTTTCTTAGGAACAGGAACAATGATGGACTTTTTGAAACACATGGGAACCACTGCTTGGGCCAGGGAGAGGTTGAAGATCTCCATGAACACCAGTATTAGCTGGTCAGCGCAAGCTCTCAGGACCCAACTAGGGATTGCATCTGGTCCTGCTGAAACCCTGGTGTTCACTCTTCTGAAAGCTTTCCTCATGGCATGCTCTATGATGATGAAAGTGTTGTTTTCACTGTTGCTCTCCTTGCACCTGCAGCCATTTGTTGTGTTATTTGCTGCAGTATTGAAGTGAGCACAAAACGTGTTCAGGTCATCAA
Source organism: Hemichromis elongatus (assembly GCA_015108515.1). Classification (NCBI taxonomy): domain Eukaryota; kingdom Metazoa; phylum Chordata; class Actinopteri; order Cichliformes; family Cichlidae; genus Hemichromis; species Hemichromis elongatus. The sequence continues at coordinate 14,832 of VUQR01013077.1, read as the reverse complement.
CCAGTGAAGCGTTGGCATTGATCATTGAAGAAGCTGGTTGTTTACAGTCCTTTATTGTCCACAGTCCCTTCCATAGGCTCATAGAGTCACACTGTTGTAGCTGTGACTCTAGTTTTTCCCGCTATCTCCACTTTGCCTATGTAACCGCACTGCGGACATTGTAAGAGAAGCCTTGTATAGGTTCATATTACCGGAGACAAGCCCTGCTTTTTAAGCAGCGGTGTGCGATCTCAGCGCATCGCCGATGTTTTTATCCATCCCTGGTTTCTGGTTGGGAATCATTGAGATGATAATTTCACCATTGGTTTTCATTTTAAATGGAAAGTGAAAAGCCTTTAGTTGATCTAAAATGCTTGAGCAAGAGTACTGACAGTGAGTAGAAGAGAGAGCATTTTTCCCCCATACTGACTTTTCTTCAGTGGGTACCTGTTAATCCAGAATCAAAAGGTCCTCAAAACGACTGATGTCCAGGATCTGACAGACAGAAAATGCAGAGTAATCACCCGCAATCCGGGTAGTAACCTTGGGTTCAGCTGGAGTGCACAGAGGTTAGGAAAGATGGTGTTTAATCAGAGATACATATGATAAGAAATTAACTCTCAGAGAGAGACCAGGAAGTCTGAAATCATGCTCAACTACCAGATTAGCTACCAGATTAGAGTTTCTGGTAGCAGACCCATGCTTTTGTTACACACACATGTGGTACAGGCCACAATATATTTCCTCACATCCCAGTCACTCCACACTAAACTAGAGGCTGGGATTGAGCTGAATCCAAACAGGTATGTAGGGAAATCTCTCCTTTGACTTCTGAAAGGCGGAGTTGACTTCTACAGATCAAACAAAAAGAACGTTGGGAGAGGTAAACCGAGTGGGGGGTGATGCTTCCTGGCTGTTGTTACGGCCGAACCAGACAACCAGACTCAAATGCAGATCACACATGGAGGCAAGGATGAGCATAATTAACAGAACTTTATTTTCCAGGGCCTGACAAATACTGTGAGCTAAGAGGAATAACATGGGACTTCAATAACCATAGCAAACAAGAGTGATGCTAAACTATGAGAAATACTAGATTTTACAAAAGCACCAGAGAATCGTGACGAGGGGATAGGTACAGGGGCACGGGGCAGGAAACACGACCTGGAGGCTCTGAACACTAGAATGAGAGGAGAAAAGTTTTAGTGACTGAGTCTGTAAAATTGTGGTGAGTATGAACCATAAAGAAACGTTCTTACTTTGGCAGAAGGAGGAATGGCAAGGGAGGGGTAAGTGGTCTGAGTGAGGCAGTTTCGGTCTCCAGGAGAAGGTGGTCCGATTGAGTATTGTGACAGGAGGGCAGGCAGGTGAACGAATCCAAGAGGTGCTGTGATGCAAAGAGCTGCTGAGCAAAAACCAGCTTCAGGATGAAAGAGTGTATTGCCAGAGGATGGAGGTGGCAGACAACAGGATGGCTGAGGGAAGAAAAACACAGGTTGAATAAATCTTCTTATGAGCAAAATCTCTTTCTGTGAAACACTATGGCAGTCAGCACTAACTGTGGTTAGCTGAAGACTTTACGAAGAGCAGTGGTGAGCAGTTCAATTGCCAGCAGGTGTGGAGACATGCAGGAAAGCAGCAACTCCGCTCAGGGGTGGAACCGTGACTGTGGAAAAACCCCAGTACTCACCCAGACCATGACAGCTGTAGTGTTTTATGAACCATCAATAGAAGTTGGGGAATCCCCAGAAGTGCTGTTAGTTAGTCAAAGTTGGCCATTTGGCCATGGCATTAATTTCCTTAAGGCTCTGTCTTCACCTGCCAACCCTTAAATATGTAACCCAGGAATGCTACGGAAGACGCATGAAACTCTTTAAACATATAAGATGTTTTTCAAAAGGCTCTGTGGGACCTCCCAGACATGGACTTGATGTTCTTCTAGATTCCTTAAGATGAAAATCCCTGAGTACATCATTTACTAGAGCATTTAATACTGTGGGGCCATCACAGAGTCCAAGTGGGGTATTAAAAGCCATTCAATCTGGACATAAGATAAAACTTTATTAATCTCTCAGGTGTGTTCCTCCAGGAAATTCAGGACATTTGAGAGCGACGGCTCTGATTCATGTATATGGTGTTTGGCAGGGATGTATAACTGTTTAGCAAAATTAACATCTAAAAGGCATCCAAGTCCACAGAGGCTTGGAGAGAAAAGAAGTCCCGATTAAAGGAGAGTAGTCAGTAACACCAATATCGTCAATTATACTGCCATTGGTGAAACTGCCAGTAGCGCCAATGGCAGGACCTTTTGGCTATGCTGGGCAGGTAGCAATAAAGGGCATGCCACAGTAAATACACCACATTAAATACACTACGAGCTTCTATCTGCCTTTGCCACCTCTCAATTCAATTCAATTTTAATTATATTGTGTGAAATTACAACAGTAGTTGCATCAAGGCATTTTATATTTAAAAAGGTAAGGATTGTACAATAATACAGAAAAAAGTACAAGTGTGGGAAAGGAAAAAAAGATATTGACACACGGAGAAGGAGGTACATGAAGGAGTAACTTAACTGAAGCTGTTTACTGCAATAAGAGGACCAATTTTGTCTAGAATAACGACTAGAATAAGTAAAGGCAAATGATTTTTCTGATAAACAGCATCAACATTCTTGGAAATCCTTTAGACCTTCAATTTTGCTTCTTTAAAAAAAAAATCATTGATTTTTTATTTTGCGCTCAGTAATAATTTAGTTTAATAAACATTGATTTATTTGATTTATTCATGTTATAAATAAAAAACTCCACAATATTACAGAACTCAGTCAATCAGCTGATCCTCTGACCATCACTGTGGGCAGGTCTTCTGGCAGAAACAGTGAGGGGAAAAAGAAAAAAACTATGAGAATGTAGACAAGTGTTAATGACATGCAGTTGTGGCATAAAACTGTATGAGGACTGGATCATCGTGGATTTCTGCCAGCATACTAGCAGTTGGCGAGTACAAAACATACGGGCACTGAAAGAAGGGCAAAGAAAATGTTGTGATGAAATACAATCATTTATTAATTGTGGATATACACAGCATTTTAAGTACTACAGAGATAAAAATCCATCCATCCATTCTGTTTTGTGGTATAGGAACCTAACTCATCATAGGGCAATGGGGTACACTCTTGACAGGTTTCCAGTCTGTCAGGACTAACACAGAGAGATAGATACTTATTCATGGGCAATTTAGAATTACCAGATAACCTAACTGCATTTTGTTTGACCGTGGGAGGAAGCTGGAGTACCCAAACAAACAAGGGGAGAAGATGCAAACTCCACACAGAAAGGTCCCATCCAGATAGTGCAGTCAATCTCAGGAACATCTTACTGTGAGGAAACAGTGCTAACCATTGTTTGACTGAGCTGCCGATAAAATACACATTTAATATTATTATATATTATAGACAATTTTTATTCTACATAACCCTGTAACAGTATCTAACAGCATCATTTGTTGTTATCTTCACTGTTGTCTTCCAGCGGCTCAATTCTCATTTTCTTTTCTTAACTCTGCGTGTGTAAATATGCTATTTATGTGTAGGTAGGTCTATCCATCTTCTATGTGTGGTATGAGGTTGACTGATGGTGGGGCAGTAGCCGGAATGGCATGGATCCGGAGTAGCAGCTGACAGGGTTCTCCTTCAGGGCCACGGCTGGTATTGATTGCCTGAGTCTGACCAGGTGTCTGCCTGAAGAGAGGGAGGCAAAAGAACAAGATCAGCCATGCAGAGAGAAAGAGAGAAGAAGAGGGACTGAGTGGAGAGTGGACATGGCTTGCTGAGTTGACCATAATGAAGGATGGGAGGTGGAGTGGGAGAGAAGGCAGCAAACAGACAGGAAATTAAATATTAAAAGTCAGTTAAATTAACCTCACACTTAAATAGATTTTTACATTTCATTAAACTGTCAGCTGTATGTTATTTGTGTCATAAAGGCACAGGAATTATTTTTGTCATTTTACAAAAGTCATGTAGTTGCATAACCCGCAGGTTGTCAACCAACTCGTTAACAGATTTTTTCTGCTAAATCTCGATCAGCTTTCATGTAACTGTCTGGAAGTTTTATTCCCAAAATTTCCCTTCCAATAAATTTTTTATTACATTTTTATTTAATTCACCTTATTTTAACATTCAACAACTCTGTTAACAAACAAAGCACTTTTGTAAGGTAGCTTGAAAAATCAAGTAATAAATAACATCAATTCTTCACTTATGGACTTTAGTGCAACAGTAAATATAAAAAAAAAAAAAGTCTAATATAAAAACAAATAGCACCTCAACTTAAAATATCCGGCAGGTATGTAAACAAATAAAAAAACCAAAGTGCCACAGTGTTTTCAAACTCTCCTGCAGCCTGAGCGGACTCGTCTTCGGCTGGGTTGTCTGGGTAAATTCGCTGTACTATGTTCAGTGTTTGTTTTTGAGGTGCCGTATCAGGTTTGTTGTCTTAAATGTAGCCTTTTCCTTTCCACCTCTTGCAATCCCAAGTTTACATATCTCACAGTTTTCTATGGCAATGTTGTTGTCATCAACTTTATAATACCTCCAGACCGCAGACATACTCACGCTTTCCTCTTCATGCTGCTTTCGTGTTCTGCCGGCCGGCGTCTCTGCAACAAAGTGATGTCATGCCGTACGCGTTGCTGTTTCTGTGTGGAGTCAAGAGGTCTAACTCTGTGCCAACGCATAACTACAGACGTGTTAAAAAATAATGAGAATATATATATTTACATATATATATAGCAGAGTCCTGATCGGGAGGTAACGTCAGATTCCGATCTAGTCTGAAACCGTGCGATCGGGCCCGATTTCCGATCACGTGATCGGATCCGGACATCCCTAGCAGAAACTATAGAAGTGTGCAAAAAAGCAATGAGAAAAGCCTAACATGGGTGGGGAAATGAGTTTGACCATGAGAAGCACAAAAAAAACAAAATTATTTAATGTAATAAACAGTCAAAAAAACATCATCCACCCAGTATCCATGAACATGGTCGTTGTCCCATCATTTGAAAACATTGCAACAGTTTTGACAAATATCTCATGTCATATTATGTCTATTTTAAACAGTGAAAAATCCTATTCACTGGGAGGGGGGGGTTGTACCACAGTCTTAGGACATGCTGTGAGTCGTTAAATTTTCTTTGGGTAAGTTGATACAGTCCAGTTGCAGAAAGTGTCTGCATGTTTATCTTTCACTTGGCCAGTGAAAGGTCACTTATTCAATTGCAGCCAGAGACACAAATCCCCTTTGGGGTTGCGTTAGGAAGGGAATTTGGTATAAAACTCTGCCAAAGAAGGGTATCACTGTGGTGACCCCTTGTGACAAAGGATCAGCTGAAATTAGCTTTTTACTGTAGCAAGTGAATCTGTGGTAGATAGCATAAGTGGTAAAAATGCTTATTTTACTCATTTTGGAAGAACAGTGTCCTGCAAATATTGTTGCTAAGCAGGATTTATATTGGACGCTTGCTTGCTGCCATCCTTTTTTAATATGATTGGTGTAAACCCTTAACAGGCTAATGCATTAACCACATCCTCTTTTAAAAAATCCTAAATTGTCCCCTCCTTCCATAGCCTCCAAACAGCTTAAGCGACCCCTCACCCTCACCTCTTTCCCATTATATGAAATAATTGCAAGTCTTACTCTGACACTGTTGCCACTCCACCCCTGCTTTCTCTTGTAACACAAAATGCTTTTGATGCCCTCACCTGTCCTTTGGTACTTAAGGGTAAGGGCTTATGGGTATCTTATCTCAAATTCATCATAGCTTCAACTGTTCCTGGGTCACTGACAGACAGCTATAACCCCTCATAAGAGGCTTTTTTTGAGGAAGGGAGATAGGAGTGTTTCAGGAAGAAAATGAATGTCTCTTTGGTCAGACACAATGCCATATGGCAGCACCTCTCAGGGACTATTAATGAAAAAAAAAATTATATGTGGACACACAATTGATTCTCCATAAAGACAAGCTGTCCCTGGTGTGGTCAAAGATTTCTTCTGTTGCAACTGTAATCACAGGAGGGCTTAAAGAATACCTGATCACAACTTTATCAAGGTGAGAGTTAAACCACTGGAGGTCAGCAAAATACAAGGTTTCAAGGGGGTCTTAAAGTCATTAAGTTCAAATTTATTATACTGAATATTGATATTAGCATTGTTCCAGCAACAGGTGACAGGATGAGCACTTGAGAGTATTAGTCATATTTCACAGTCCCTGTCCCCTTCCGTAATTTGCCTGGATGTGACTGTCGTCATGAATTGGCACTACACAAATAAGACTAAATTGAACTGAACTGGAGGTGTATTTTGTAACCTGAAGATATTAAAATTTAGAGCAGGAAAAAAAAAGGCATCCTCTGCAGAGGAAATAATGTGAGAAGATAGTCATCTGTGCTCTTTGTATTATGTGGTCTTTTGTCTCATTGCAAGCAAGAAGTGGGTTCGCAGGGTTTCCAACAAAAATACAACGTGGCCTTTCACATGAAAAGGTGAGTTCTCCTCCTTCTCGGTGCATTTTATTTGTTGCTTCCTGCATACATTTGATTTTTGTGTTGTAAAATGAACAAAATACATGTTTTACTTTTTTTTTTTTTTTGATTTTGGGCATTCTAACTTTTAATATTACAACTGTCCGTATATTCAAAGTGAAAAGCTTGCCCAGACAGAAAATTTTGCCCTCACTAGTTTATATCTTACAGAACTCAATTTACTCACCAAGACCTGAGGCAGCAGTTCTTTGTATTCTTTTGTCAAATTCTTTTATTTTTGTGATAATTTAGGACTATTTTTAGTAAGTTCTCTTAGCCTCTTATTTGTGATGGGCCTCTATGGTAATTTTAAATCTTTTAGTTGTAATTTTGCACTTCTTTACACATTACATCTTTTATAAACAGTTATCTGATTATTTTTCATCTCTTTCATAGAAGAAAATTATCTTGTTTTGCATTAGTTTTTTATTGCTTTGCACCTTTCATTTTCTAATATATTCCGTGTTTTTTTTTCTGTGATGTGATATCCTTCTGCAGAATTCTTGTGTTTTGCATTTCTTTAGAGATTTTCTTCTTTAACATTGTTGTTGTTTGTTTTCCAACAGTTATGTTTAACTTCCTGCTCTATAATGTCACATCTTAATGCATCTGTACTGCAGAGATGATGTTTCTAACTTGTCATTAAAGTTAATTGATGAATGCTATTAATAAAAGTAACTCTCTGGTGTGGTATCTGTTTTGGTTGTGGGTGCAGGTGGGGCATTGTTATATGTGTTTGCGTGTACTAACAGTACCAAATGTCGAATCCAGATACAAAGGCCACGTAGTCAAGGCAGATTTTCCCATATTAGATTTGTAAATCAAAAACTAATACATAAGACATGCAAGAACTAATTTGTTTTATATTCCTTGGTTACATATTTCGTGGAGCACATTTGCAAGATTTAGAATGTATTTGTGCCTGCTGCTCCCCACCATTATATGCTTCAATTCATACATCTATTTGTGAGCCCATAAAACAGGCATTGACTACCCATGTAAATTGTGTTCCCCACAATAAATTATATGCATACTTGCAAAAATACATAACTGCTGTCGGTCTCCCCGCTCCATGTCACCAGCATACTAATAGCGGCATGCTAGGAGGCCAATGATGCCACTTCCATTATTTTTCCATTTAGCCATAATTTTGTGGAGGAAGTTAGAGTTGGTAAAATTGCTTTCCGCTGCTCTCCGTGTGCTTGATTCACACAATCCTACCTCCTCATCTCACCGGCTGGGTCTGCATCTCCTAGTGGCTGCTTTTTCTCCCCTTCTCTTTCAGTTTCTGAGGCACGTGGGGGTTGTTTTCATCCCGGTGAGTGGATGGAAAATGCCAGTGACCTGTGCACACCTTTGGTTCAGTGAACAATTTCGTCTCAAGCTGCAGAGGCTACAAGCTCAGGGGTGAACAGGTCAAGTTATCCCACAGTGAAATGGACACTATGGAAAAATAATGCAACCAAATCCTGCTATATATGTCTGGCTGATACTGTTGAATTTGGAAACCTCTTTCACTATGTAAATCTTCATGTATTTGTTTATTTAGTTATTTGCTGCACCACATTATAAATTACAAATCTCATGTTTTCTCATAACAAATTGATCTGCAAATGAAATTTTACTGCATTATAGGACACATGTACATTTATGCATACACAATTTATTGTATTTATTACTATCTTCCTATCCACTGCTAGGACATGGCCAATCTAATTTGATAATTTGCTGCTTTCTGCATGTAATTATTTAACTGAGTTTGCTGAAAACAGGAAAAATACAACTTGTGTGCAGAACCTTTGCAGGTTTAACGTAGTACGGAGATACTGTACTAAATCAAATTTAGCATTATTTTATGTCTATTTATTTGTTTATAGGTCATATTTTAGGTTTAATCAGTTCCACACAAGTGTAAAAATGTGATCTTTGGTGATTTATTGAAAGCTGTAAATTGTGAATTTTGATGATAAAATGTGATTAAAAAAAAAGTGGATGATTTTTTTTTAAATGCACCAAAATAAAATTAGTAGTAAAAGGCAATATGCAGGCATTTCTGCTAAAGCGTATTCTGAGTCATCAGTTCTCAAGAACTCAAGATCACATTAAATTCTGACTCTTTGAGAATCAGCTTGGTTTAAAAAACGTCATATTGTGTTGTCTTTGGCATTAACAAACTGTCTTAAAAATTTAAAATAGTTTCTTTGCTAAATTGTCTTTTCTTTTCCTTACCTTAGATGTGTCTTTATGCTTGGATTATTTATAAGTAAACAGTAAACAACTCTGAAAGAGGTCACACACAAATTTTGTGCTGAAAATGAGTGAAAAAGGCAGCTAATGTCCAAAGAAGACTTTAAAGACCTTCAGAATCCCCAGAGAACCATTTCTCAAGACCTCAAGAAAGTACTGTGTGTTCAGTACAGTTTGTCTGTCAACAAAATACACACACACACCAGTGAAACAGAATGTGATTACATTTGATGAACATTGAAAACTTTGTTAAATGTTGATGCATCGTTTCCTTTAAAAAACTAAATATGACACCTGTGGAAATCAGAGCTTTTTGAAACTGTATCTTTTGCTGTCCTGCATAGTGACTGTTAATAATGTCTCACTTTTATCTGCCTTTTTTTTTATTATTTGGAAGGTTGTTTAAATATTCTCATTAAAATTGATTTAGTATCTGCAGTTCATGGTAGTAAAACCAGCTGAAACAACTCATCGACATTTATATAGCAAAACTCCACATAGAAAGACCCCAGCAAGTATTCAAACCAGGTCAGTTTGCAGGTTAGTGTCAGAGCAGGTTAGTGACCATGTAACACACCCAGACTCCAGCAGCTCAAAAGCAAATCTCTAGTAGGAGTGTCTCCTGATTTCCCTCGTGCTTTTCTTCTCCCCCCTCTCTCCTCTTCCTTTTCACCACACTCAAGTATGTGAAAGATTGTGCACTACTGTGACACCACACGGGGCAGCAGAGGCACATGCAACGATACCTGCTGCTTCTTTGATCACTTTGAACAGGTGGGCCAGCTGTTTATTAGAAAGAAAGAAAGAAAGAAAAAGCAAGTTCAATACAAGCTATGTAGAGTAAGACAAAGCATGACAGAAACAAGCAAATGTAATAAACAAGCAGAGGCCTAAATACAAATAAACAAATAAAATAGAAGAGCAAATAGAAATCAATGCATGAAAAAAGAAGTGGGTGAGAAAGACAAAGAAAATTATAAAAAAAAAAAGAAAAAGAAAGACAAACCATGAAATAGAAAAAGGAAAACCAGCCTATTGACACACCGAAGAAAAGAAAACATCCAACAAAACAAAATTTCAGAAAAAAATGCTTAAATATTAAAAAAACCCAAAACAAATGTTAGGTGAAATATCTTTTTAACAAGTGCAATAAATATTTATATTTATAACGTGTCCACGACACACTGGCCTGTGTACGCCAGGTACTTTGGTGAAGAGAAAATATATCTGCATTTTAGTTTCTGAACAGATTTCTTTAGGAGTCAGGGCTCAGTGATACCCATGTTATCAGCTCAATATTAACGCCACCCCCTTGCCTAGTAGCACGCACACACACACGTCGTGGTGGGTAAACACACTGTGCCCACCTGTCATATCCACTCAGCCTGAGCCTGATCACAGCAGCAGAGGAGCAGGGATTAGCACAGATCTACATATGAAAAACAACACCAAGGCATCAGTCATTTAGTGTGCCTGTGTGTGTGTGTGTGTGACATGAGTGAAGGAGGAATGAAAAAGGAGCATCCTCCCACACACAGCTGCCAAATCGAACAGCAGATCCGTCCTCGGCTGCTTGTTTGGCAGGAAGCATTTCAGGCACAACTTCCTTAAGGGGCTGTGTTTACATGCAGTAACTATCTGTCATACACCGGCTCAGGTCTTCGGGTTTCATCAGTTTTTCTGTGGCATTGGATTAATGGATTGATAGCGCTTCCTGAGGCTCTTTGAGCAGCATGAGCTGCTTTCATGTTTACGGAAAACTGATGGTGGTGCTAATGATGCTGCTGTTTAGCTGAAGACATTGTCACATTAAATGGTGTGTTAGCTGTAACAGTGTGAGGGCTGGATGTGGCCCTGTTATGAAGCCTGAGGTCTTCACTATGAATCGATTTCAACATAGCATAGAGATAACCTGGCTATCTGAATTCACTTACCTTAACAATGGCTTTCAAGCGGTGATAAGAAGCTACCAGTGTATTGACTTTACAACAGCTAACTTGTTTTTCTTTCGTAAGAAGATTAAATTGTACAGTGAGAACAATATGAAGATGTTAAATGTGTAACACAGACAGGAAAGCAACACAGCTGCTGCAGACAAAGCAGTGGCATGGGTGTGTGAGAGGAAAAGCACTGTACAGCTCTAAAGCACTGTTTTTGGCCCTTTGGTCAGTAAGACTGTCATTAGGCTACTGTATTAATAAAGTTGTTTTTGACATGACGAGGAAGCTTTGGATCTGACCCTCTGCTGGCCATCAAAGGAAAAGCAGGTTTAAGGTAGTTCAATGTTGGCGTCTCTGTTTAGACCAGCGGTCCCCAACCTTTTTTGTGCCACGGACCGGCCTTTAAGGTGTCGCGGATAAATACAACAAAATAAAAACAGTATCGGTACCAAAAAAAAAAAAGAAAATTTAGAGATTCAGGGTAACCAAGTTAATGATAAAAACGATAAAAACCCTGAAATCCATAAATTTCACACCCGAGCCTCAACTCTCACAGCCTGGTACCAAACGACTCACAGACCTGAGGGTGGCTGTAGCTCAAGCTCAGGAGGTAGAGCAGATGACCTACTGACCGGAAGGTTGGTGGTTCAATCCCAGGCTCCTCCAGTCTGCATGTCAAGTACCCTTGGGTACTGTAGTTAGAAAGCAGTGAGTTTAGAGGAAGTGCTTGTGAGAATGATTGTGATTGGGTGAATATTGTATCCAGTGCCTTGAGTACTCAGGGAGAGTAGAACAG
>VUQR01013070.1:4627-39041 GCA_015108515.1 Hemichromis elongatus | reverse complement strand
AAAATATCTTGTATTAAGTGAAAAAATCGGCCAATGAAACAAGTGAAAAATCTCCTTTTTCTCTAGTTTCAAGATTAAATATCTTGAAACAAGTTCATTTAGCTTACTGAAATGTTGCCCTTTAGCTGATTGTGTCGTATTTTAAGTGTAATGAGATCATTTTGACTAGAAATAAGACAAATATACTTGGTAAGAGTTTGCGTTTTTGCAGTGTAAGCGTGAAAACCTAAAACGTGGGTTCCCGGTGTAAGCAGTGAAATGATTTGCTTCAGCACTGAGCATGTACACAAGCCTGTAAATGAGACTGGGCTGACGAAATGTTGCATTCCGGGTACCAACTCGATAGTCTGATGGTTGTGATGGTTAAAAATCCAGATAGCACAGCGCTCTCTGCAGATGACAGGTTGGCCTTTAGCGGTGACTTCTAATAAAGGAGAAGCTTCAGATTTTGATGCACTGAAACCAACACTGATGTCATTCTCTTGGATTACTGAGCCATGACAATGTGGAGACTGACTGACGGGAACAAAACAGAATTACGACGAATTTGCTGGATGAGGATGCACACACCCCACAAAAGGAACTATAACACACACACATGAAAGGATTGCAAACATGCTGCCTGATGAGAAAAGTCCCTGACTGCTAGCAGCAGATCCTTATCAGCTTTTAACACAAATTTCCTCTTCCCCTTTTCTCACAAGGACTCCAACACTGTGCTCACAACTCGTCTGTCGGTGAAGAAAAGACTCTGGTTGGTCCGCATCTGGCTCAAAGGCTTGTTTTCCTTTTACTGATTATCTGAACAGAAGAAAAATAAGAAATTAGAGCCCATTCGTCACACTGATGAGTGTAAATACCGATGTCTGGTAACTTTAGTGCCATCGACATTACCACTCATATAACTTCTTCTCTTACCATACACTAAACACATTTCATTGATTCTTTCACATCAGCTGGCTTTTAGGAAGATCAGTCTGTGCTGTCCTGCTTCTGCTTCCTCCCTTAAACAGTCATGCTTGTGTGAATGTGTCAGATTACATTTAAGTATCACTGTATTCTCAGACTTGTGTACAGTAGCTTTGCATGGTGCATTGTCAGAATAGTCCTTATTTATCTTATTTTGGTGCCACTGCCCAGTTCATCCTCTGTCTGAAACATTTGTCTATTTTACCTCACTTTCTCATTGGCTGCCCCTCACAGCAGGTGGGTGGAGTCAGTCTCCATCGGCTCCCATGTTTGCAGCCTGACACAAAAACTGTTTTGTTCTCTACAAAAAAACCCCAGTAATATTTATGGATGCAGCGTGCTAGCAGTAGCTGTTAACTTAGGACTCCTGTCATGCACATTTGGTCACTACTGTCTCCAGAACACCAACGTTGGCAGTGGCTGAATGCTAACATACAACATCTGAATTCTCAGAAGTGAAGTCACAGCCGCTACGTACCGCTTTACACATTTTTTATATGCAATTTGAAGCCATTTAAGGATATCTCCTCTCTCTGAGATCATGCATAACGGTAGAACCCTATGAATTCACTATGGCTACACTTATTTTTAATTCAGTTCAAATAAATTTTACTTATACAGCGCCAAATCACAACAACAGTCACCTCAAGGTGCTTTATATTGTAAGGTAGACCCTACAAGTATACATACAGAGAAAAACCCAACAATTATATGACCTCCTATCAGCAAGCACTTTGGCAACAGTGGGAAGGAAAAGCTCCCTTTTAACAGGAAGAAACCTCCAGCAGAACCAGGCTCAGGGAGGGGCGGGGCCATCTGCTGCGACCGGTTGGGGTGATAAAAGATAAAAGACATGCTGTGGAAGAGAGACACTGAATAATAACAAGCATGATGCAATGCAGAGAGGTCTATTAACACATAGTGAGTGAGAAAGGTGACTGAAGAAGAAATGGAGGAAAGCAGTCCTACATATTTGGACGTGTCCTGGTCAAAAATGACTCCAAGGTTCCTCACAGTGTTACTGGAGGCTGACGTAATGCCATCCAGAGTAAGAAGCTGGTTAGATACCACATTTCTAAGACTTCTACACCCATCTTTTATATACAGTCTAGTCTTCAGATTTATTTTATCAGATATTAAATTAAATAAACGGGCCTATTTATGGCAAAGCTTTTTGAATTTGATTTTCAGCCGTTAGTCCGACACTCCTTCTGTCTCTTTGTTATGAAATCACGTCTACACACCTCCTTTGGATTCTCCCCCAGGCACCTTTGCCACATCTCATTATTTGTCTTCTGCCGGCTTGTTGAAATGTGATGACTTTCGGTGAAGTGCAGGTTGGAGGCTACAGAGGTTATCGGTGAAATCCGACGGGAGCAGGAGGAGCAGCTTCCTCTGGCAGCTGTTCTGCTGAGCTGATATTCCTGGAAATGTACGGTTCATGGCTACATTTGAAAAACAAGACAGAACACTGACGTGTTCGTGTCTTAAGCTTAATTTAGAAAGAAGCTTCCTCTGATACCCAAACGAGCGGCACTTGAATATTGTGAGAGTGCTCTGCTTTTCTGCAGTAGCTTAGTCATAAAATCTCACTTTGAGCTCGGTCATGAGGAGGGAAACTATCAGGAATCATCATTGCTCCTCTGATGTTTAGTCCCGCCGGTTTGTAGGTAGATTTTTGTGCTCTGATCTAAGCAGCACTGAACTCTGAAATATGTCTTCAGTTTAACTGGATATTTAGGCCATTTTGAAATGATTAAATAAAGCAGCCGCGTGCTGCCGCTTTGATTTATAGATGAGCTTGTTTGTTTGTGGTTGGACAGGAATGCGGTGGGAACGACAGCTGTTTCACACCACAGGCCGACTCCCGGTCATTCACACACTGTCGCCCTCCACACCAAAGCAGATCGGATTCCTTCGTCATTCTCTGAGCCTCCGTGTCAGAAAATTGAACTGACTCGGGACTTTTTTCATTTATGAAACAAGGAAAAATGATTTATTAATTTCTTCATTCTTTTTTATTTAGACTAAATTCTGTCTTAAGGGACGAGAAGGCTCGCTGTTCTAATCACATCTAACATCGTAACACAAGAAAGATTTAAAACGATACCAAACTGGGTCAAGCTTTAATGTGCTCTGAAGGTTTTTCTGTGACTGAGGTGGAAAATAACAGAACGCCGTTCTTGTCCCGGTTCCTCTAGAGAGGAGCCAATCAGAGAACCACAAATCATAGCAGCTGTTTGAGGGTATTAAGAGTTTACACAGAAAGTTTGATCAGGATGGTTTTGTACTTACAAACATGCCAGTGCGGTCGTTCAGTGCACAGTGATGTGTACAGGACAACATATCAGAGCACACAGAGTCTGGACAACAAAGTCCAGAGAAGGAAAAACGTCAAAGTATCAAAGTCGATGGTCAGTCGATAATATTTATGAAAGTTTGTTCCTGTCTGATAAATGACCACAGACCATATTTGAGTCAAACAAGCCCAATCTAACCTCCAGCGCTCAGTTATGAACTCAGAAGGAACGTCTGACACTGCTTTAGTAAAATCTGCTCCCAGGGAATCAATCCCACCATCACTGGAAATCTGGGAGCAATTTCTCAAAACATGAATTCAGTTTTATTTGCATTAAGA
The DNA here is from genome assembly GCA_015108515.1 of Hemichromis elongatus. NCBI lineage: Eukaryota > Metazoa > Chordata > Actinopteri > Cichliformes > Cichlidae > Hemichromis > Hemichromis elongatus. The sequence continues at coordinate 35,434 of VUQR01013070.1, read as the reverse complement.
GGTGGCAAATGTACACACATTTAGTACTTAGGTAGAAGCACAGGTACTTCAACTTCTTTACTCAAGGAAAAGTGAAAACGTGCAAAGAGTAAGACAGTAACAACTAGCGCCTGGAAGGACGTCGCTATGCACAGCTAAATGAGAATACAAACCTTCTGATGGTCACGAATGTACGTGTTATTTAGGGCGCAGTGTTACATGGTGGAGGGCGACTTCTCTCAGTGTGCAGCCTGTGATCAGCTGACCTGCTGCGCTTTACACAACTCGATTCAACCAGATGTGAGCAGATGTTTCACACAGTAAACTGTGTATTGTTGTTATGCTAGACGGTATAAAGGTGAATCCCAGCATCATCTGCTCAAATATAATCTCTGCTACACACTTGTGACCATAATAAACCATAGAAATAGAAATCATACGTTTACAGTAAGCTTTATGTTTTCTGTGCCGCCCACACTTGGCTAGACAGGAACGCAAATAAATTATTAATATTATAGAAAAACTGTCTGTGATTTTTAACTCTGTGCAGACTTTTTATTAGGAGCTGCATTATAAAAATAAAACGGCGGCAGATGTATCAGGTGATTATTTGCCCAGGTGTAGCAGTGACCAGGCTCAGACCGCATGGCGTGCACACAGCCATCCTTTAGGGCGGCTCTCTCTCTGTGGTTACACAGTTCCCACAGTTTGTGATTGATGACAGGTTGTAAATTTTTCTCGTCATCTCCTGACCGAGTGATGGAGTCGAGTTTCAGTGTGACGGTGGGAGAGTTTCCCAAATACTTCCTTTGCAGGAGCTCTTCTGTTTCTTCACACAGCTCCACTGATCTTGTCTTTGGAGGCATTTTTAAAATAAAACTATCAGATAATGCATGTTTCACTTCCTCTTCAGGTCTCTGGCGTTACCTCGTGCATTTGTAATCTGATTTTCATGGCAATGAATTATCCTCCTGTGACCTTCTTTCCTTGATTTCTGCAAGTCTGACAATCATAAAAGGAGGATCACAGTCATATAATTATATATAAGAAATCAGATCTGTTGGCCATGTTCAAATCATGACCAAACGTTACAAACCTACAGCATGTGCAAGCAGGTCACTGTGCTGTGTGTAGGCTCGGAGGAAGGAAAAGTGGCCCTCGGAATTTGAGCTGGTTCACAATTATTTAATTTATTCAGTTAATAAAAACAAAAAAGATTTTTAAAAATGATCTGAAATGATCCTCAAAAACACAGTTTCTCTAACAACCTCTGACCAGGACGCTCAAGCAGTTTGAACATTTACCCTAACAAAGGTTTTGTGGGACTCACGGAGCTTTAAGGCTGGTTGCACACACAGTACACAGATGTGTGCGTTCCAGCTGTGATGTGTTGTTTACTTGAGTTGCTCTCTGGCCGTTTCCTCGACTTTTTGGAAAGACTGAGGAGAGTCACGAGGCGTTTACGCAGCACAGACCGTGTTTCTTTGATTGTGTGTACCCATGGCTGTCCCTGCTCTGATAAATGCTCTCTTTTAGTATTTTATTATGAAAGGTTCAGGAAGCAGCATCTGCATTCAGACGTGTGCGTGCCGACAGGTGCTGGGGTGGTCTGTTAGACTCATCATCGCCGCAGTAATGTCCTCCTGGTCGTCACGCCAACTCATCCCTCTGACGATGTTCCCACGATGGGCAGGTTCAAAGGTCGGGTGCTAGACGGATGTGGGGGGGAGGGGTGTTTTTTGGTTTTTTTTAGGTCATAACAAACATCATGTGACTTTTTCTTCCACTGATGCTGCACAGGTCACAGACGCAGGTTTTTCAGGTTTTCGTGATCACACTGTTGTTTGAACGTATTTCAGAGAAACAAATGAAGCAGCTGTGACTGACATTAATGTTCGAGCATGTAAAACCGACGTGGCCACGGTGCAGCCAACGCCTGCGAGAGGTCGATGGGAAATAAAGATTTATACTACATGAGCACACATCGTGCTGTTTTTATTTTAGCCACTGAGCACTCTTTGATAAGCTTGATATCGATATATGCTCTGAACAAAGGACACATTGGAGAATACGTCCCTCTACAGGCGAACCCTAAAAGGACTAATCAAGGACACTTAGAGAGATCTAGAGCTTCACTTGACTTTTACTTTGACTTTTACTCCATGGCTGTGGATGAGACCTGTGCTGTCTGTATGGCAGCTGTTGATGTGCTAAATAACACACTAGCTATAAGGCGAAGGCTCATTTGCAGATGAAACGTATGGCCTGGTGCAGATTCTTTTAACCCTGCTGGAGAGCAAGATTCTTACTCGGACACCAGCAACAAAGATGTTGGTTGTCTTTGGATCTACTTTCACATGTGACACAAACTCAGTCATAAAGTTCAGATACAGATCCTCTCTCAGTGATCACTCCCTCACATTTCCACCTCAGACACTGAATCTGACTTTATTGCACCTTTAAAACAGACAAAATTTCTCTCACTGAACAAGAAAAAATAATTTTAATTGCCTAACTGCAAAAATCTATTCTCACCAGCAGCAGCTTATAAATCGATCAATTACAACTGAGCAGAAGTGAGTCCAGTTTAATGGTGCAGCCCTCTGCAACAGTCCCAGTTTCTCACGTGGGCCCTTGGGATAGCCAGTTGCCCTCCCCTGGTCTACGAGTAAAAAAAGGAGGGAGCGGGAATGCAAACACGTCGTGACTCGAAGCATAAACAGTGTTTTTACTGTGCCGTGGCCTCTGCTTCCCGTGCAGTGACCTGCGGAGGGCTGGGTGGCCCTGACAGTGTGACAGAAGAGATTTACGCCACTTTAAGCATCAAAGTCCAGCTGAGATGGACCGGGGCCATGTGGAGGAGGTACGGGAGTGTGTGCTTCATGTTGCTGAAGTATGAAACTGCACACAGTCACGCTGCGGGGCCTTCGTTTACTCAGAGCTGCTGGTGTGGTTCATTTATACCAAGGTTTCCTGTGTTGGCTTTACCCTCAGTCCGAGTTATGAGGTGGATCTGTCGCTCCCAGCTCATCACTTACCTCAGATTATGGCCTTTTTCAAAACGCTTAGCTCCTCCTGTGTAAGGCTAGAGAGACCGTCAAAGGAAAAAATCAAAACTGAATAAGACAGACAGCAAAACAGATGCTGGGAGGAGAACCCCGTCCTCCAGCTAATACACCGTTACCTGTCACAGCACCACCCCGCCAAACGGCTAATGTGACGGAAACGTTTACAGGGCCCATCCATTAAGGGTCCAGCGCCAAAGGACACACCTGTGTCACAATAACAGAACCAAAGACTTGGAAGTGCATTCAAATACTCATATTACTCTAGGTATTTAGTTTCCCAGTAAAAACAGTTGGTATTAGGGATAACTCATTCAGTCAGTGAAGGAAATATCCGTCCAAAAGTTAGGAAACAACCAGAAAACATCGTAAGCTCAGCAAAATCCACCAGATGAGGTTAAATACTGCTCATGTTATTGCACAGTCATACCTAGTACAATATAATATGTATAAATAAGAGCTATATGGAACTGTTAATCACATTCCTGGATAATCAGATTACTTCCAATGGCTTGTTGAGTGTTGCTAAGGTTAGCAGTGCTAGCAGCTGGAAGAGAAGATGATGAAGCTGCCATCAACCCGTCTGATTACATCTGTCTGCTTTTTCAGAGTTTGTAGTTTTTTCAGTTTTACTTGAGTAAAGAAGTGGAAGCGGTACATCTATCAGAATATTTGTTTACACAAGTATCTCTGTGTCTGCTTCAGTGACCAATCTCACGGTGTGTATAATCCAAATGTTCAGACGGGAGCGCATCCCACCAAGTACCTGCGTCTGCCTTTGTTTCACTTACATTTCCAGACGCACATGAGGAAGGAGTGTGCAGGTAAATCATTAACAAACTATTGAAATGGGACTTCATGTTGGTTTTGTTAATGAAACTTTGCCCTTCACAATAAAAGCGCACTCTTGAACATAGCTTGGCTGTTAGGAATGTGATGATTTGCTTCATTGTGCTAATGAAGCATGAAGAGAAGAATTTTAGTCAGTTAAATAAAGTTTTAAAAAAATTTTTGATGATTTTAGTGGACTTCTAAATCTCTTTTTTTCGCTAAGAACACGCTCAAGATGATGTCATAGAGAGTGGAAACGTGGCTGTGAGGAGCTCCAGGAGAAGATACATGAGAACATTATTTTGAACCAGAGCTCTGAGCTACAGTTTAAAATCTAAAAATATGGAGCTGAAAAGTGGACTCTGAGGTACTCGTTGGCTACCTGCAGGGAGGAAAACTTTACGTTCTTTTTCTCATCACCTTCCTGACCTCTGACACACAAACACACACATTACAGCTCTCTGTCTGTCTGTTAGCTCTCTCACTTCCTCCCTGGATGACCTCTGACCTTCCTGGGTCACAGCAGCTGATTTTTTTGGATGGGGGGGGTGAAGCGCCTACATCACGATGCACTCCCGCTGTGAGAGTTGTAATGCTGTGGTGTTAAACAGTATTTGGAGCCTTCCTAGTTTCTTCTGTTTCCATCTCATAATAAACTGTTTCAGAATTTCAGATTAAAGCTGTGTGAGTGCACGTAAAATAAAAGGTCCCCCTAAATTTCCAGCACCATTTATGCTTCTCACCATAAACATGAAAACCATACATCTTTCTCCTTTAGGGTAAAATCCATGCTTGTCTTGTTCATGACAAGTTTAATTAAGTGACCAGCTGAGAGATGTAGAAACCAAAGCAAGGAAAGAAGAAGGCTCAGAAACAAAGTGAGTTAAACCACCTTTTTCCTTTACTCCATCCATCCAGCAGTCTCAGTGGTGATTCCCAGACCTTCCTGTTCCCGGCCACCACCTCCTGCTGTTTCAGAGGACGTTCACCGCTCAGCGTGTTCTGGGTCTGCCCCGGGATCTCCTCCCAAAGTGGACCGGACGGCTGAATCGTCTGGGAAGTATCCTGGTCGGATGGCTGAAGCGATGCAGGAGAGTAACGGCTCTGTTCTGAGCTCATGCTGCATGACTGATCTCTTCACTCTGTCGCCCAGCAAAGCTCATTTCTGCCGCTTGCAACCACAATCTCATTCCTGTGGTTTCTACCCACAGTTTGTGTGCAGAGTCTCATATTCTTACCTCTACCTGTAAGGCCAGACGGCCTTTAAGACCACTAACTTGAATGTTAACTGAAACTATTTTTGTTTGTGGTTGGAAAGCTGAGCAGCTGTTACTCTCAGTCCTGAAATCACAGCTGAAACTGAGGAGCGCTCTCAATCGTGGCCCTGAAGCTTTGGAATAATCCTTCTCTTCACGTTGGCCAATCAACAAATGAACAATGGTATGGGGAAAGTGCTTCCACGGTCACTTCTATGACCGTCGCAATCTTAACCACCTCCATCAGGTCTCTGCATGACTGAGCTTCTCAGTCTGTCTCTGAGGCTGAGCCCAGGCATGTTTCAGAGGCTCTTGTGCCCGTTTGCAGCAGAGTAACGTGGCTTCAGACTGGGACGTGGTCGATCTTTGTCAGTGTGCTACAAAGAGTCTTGAAATGCATGAATACACCTTTACTAGTAACAGGCCTGAAGAGGTTTCGCTTTGGAATCAGCATAAATGTTTCTGGTTATGACACCTGAGAAGTTACCCACTAACACCTTTAGACTGTTTTACAAATGCAAATAAGGTTCCAGCAACATAAAGCTGACAGCTAATTTACTTCACGTCCCTATAAACTCATCAGTCATAGAAATCCTGGACTAAACTTTGAAAATGAGATTTTCCAAGACCAGATCGATCCTTTCCAAGTGGACGTGTAGGTGTGCGACCAGCCTGACTTTATGACGTTACAGTGTGTGTGTGTGTGTTCATCAGCATTATCAGAGAAAATGGGATGTGATGCATAAAGTGCAGACAAAACCGCAGCAGCACAAATGGTCGATGAGAACATAAAAGCTGATAACACCGCTGCAGTCACGACACCCAATGAGCCCGAATAAACACACTCTGATCCTATCTGATCATCAAGCAGCAGATCGTGTTTGAAAGATTTCAATCATTAGTGTTGGTGCCAGTTCCTCAGAATTAAACAGCAGAGGTGGTTTTCCAGTTTAGAAGATAAGCTGAGTGTTTCCAAAGTCTCCCTCCAATCACAGGTGTATCTTTGCACCACGTCTTAACTGAAGAAATCCGCTTATTCATAGAATCTGCACTTTTCATTCAAGTAAATGAAGGAAGACTTCCTGATATCACTTTTACACTTTCTGCAGCAAATTGTATTATGTTGGTATTATGCCACCAGCTGAGTCCCACATACTTGGGAAATTAGTACCTGGGAACTCCTGGGAATAAATCCACTTCCCTTTTCTTGGAAACATATCTTTAAACCTCCTGCAGCATCCTGGGACATTCAGCATGTATTTGCACATGGCTTTATGCAATAATGACAGTCACATTTAAGGTCAGTGCAGGATGTAGCTTGGCTCAAATGTGAAGGAAGGAGGAAGAACACTTTATGTCTCATCACAGACCTGCACACAATCAAGTCTACCAGCGTTCACCTTAAATGCATTACTGTTGTGCATGTATGAATGAGACACGCCAGGTTTGGACAGTCAGCTGTGAGAGAGGACGTGTTTCTCAGTCATAGAGGGACATGTTTCTGTGTGTGTGTGTGTGTGTGTGTGTGCGTGTGTGTGTGTGTGTGTGTGTCTGAAATATTCATGACAAGAGAGAAAAAAGGCAAAGAGTTGATTCATGTCTTTGTCTTTATCCTTCCTGTTCTTATTTCCTCTTTACAACTTTCTCTCTCATTTACACACACACACACATGCACACAAAAATACACACACACATGCGCGCGCGCGCACACTCACACACATGTCAGAATTGAGGGTAGGGTGTGTGTACCCAAAACAAGCTGGGAAAGAGAAGAGGGGAGGTCAGAGGTCAGAGACGGTGATGGAGTGATGACAGGTGTGTGTTTCATCTGTGTGTGTTCTTCACTTTCTCCCTTTCATCTGTCTCTGCTCACTGTCTCTCACACAGTAGTTTTACTCTAAAGCGGTTATAAATGATATTTTACAATAAAAATGTGTGTGACAGCGTTCAGCTGTTTCTGGATGAGATTAACATACAAATTAGGTCATAATTTGAATCTGCAGTTTCTCTGGGTTATAAATTTAATGTTTGGACTCAAGCTTTTTCTAAAAAATAATTATATATCATTAGTCACACTAGAGTAAAAATAAGACACTGATTTGTAAACTGAATTGCATGTAAGTGTCTTTCTTAAACCCGATGTCACGGTAATATGTGAGCGAGTAGAAGCATGTAAATAATGAATAAGAGAGGCCCCAGTAGTGAACCCTGGGGCACACCTGAAGAAACAGAAAATCAACTTGCAGAGTGAGATTTAAGCTGAATGAACTGAGTGCAATCAGGAAGATGCTAAATAAATAAATAAAACTTTATTTATATGGCACCTTTCTAGAACAGAGTCACAAAGTGCTGCACACAAGATAACAAATAATAAAAAGGTAAAACAGACAATATAAAACAGGCTAAAATTAACCAAAAACAGTTTTAAAAAGGTGACTTTTGAGTTGTTTTTTAAAAACAACGACTGAGTCCACAGTTCTTAATGTTTGTGGGAGAGAGTTCCGGAGTCTCGGGGCCACAGTGGCAAAAGCTCTGTCACCCTTAGTTCTCATCTTAGTCTGTTTTATAGCAAGTAAGCCCTGATCACATGACCTCAGGGACCTGCTAGGGACATCGGGCTGTAGCAGATCAGAGATGCAGGCTGGTGCCAGTCCATGCAAGGCTCTGAATGTCAAGACCAAACCGAATTCACATCATCATCCAATGTAAGTGTCGAGTCAAAAGTGACACCTAAATTCCTGATAGAGGATTTAACACCGAGAGCGGACCAAGGGCTTTCACTATCTGGGATAAAAACTCTGTCCCTGCTCTCTTTTCCCATACGAGGACTTCGGTTTTCACCTTGTTGAGTTGGAGGAAATTTGCAGCCATCCAACATTTGATAGAATCTAAGCAGTCGTTCAGAAGCTGAAGCCAACTAATGCAACAGTGACTAATGCCAATGAATGCAACAGCTTTCAGGAGGATAGTGTGAAAAAAGGAACTTTTTTATGCACTAGAATAGATTAAACTAGAATAATATGCAGGAGGAAAGGCGGAAAGAGCTTTCCATCTCTTGCACTGGATCATCATGAGTCCATTGCCCCTCCCTTGACAGGTGTAAACAGTCTCCAGTGGATTAGCTTCCATCCCAATGGAGGATGGAAGGTAGGTCAAAGTTCGTCCAGACAGCAGCAGCACAAGCATTAGCAACCCACAAACCGTTCAGGACCAGATTACTCTTAAACATCAACTACTGGTGTCATCAGGCAACTAAAAAGCAATCAAACATCTCCACAGATGGTAACCAGTGAGCTCCAGCAGCCAAAGGCGCCATCGTCCACTTAACCAGAAGATCTGAAGTGTAGATGTTTTATGGCCTTAATGGTAATGGATCTGAGTTATAGCCTATTCTTTACAATCACCTGCTGGATTATCACAGATTATGAGCAACTGCCAATCACAAACTGTTTCCTCTAATGTCAGTTAAAGTTAAACTCCAGCAGGAACCTTGGGGGGGGACAACACAGAAGCATCAAAAGCTGCAGTTCCTCTAATTTCCACCAGAGGATCCAGCAATGAGTCAGTCCCCACAGACTCATTTGAAATCGATACAGCAGATATAAACATGTTTAGAGCCTGCTATAAAAACTGTATCCCCTCATAAACTTTTTTTTTTTAACTTTCGCCATCATGATGTGTCAAATATTAAACGTTTTTGCCAGTTTTGAATACCATGTGATTTCCAAGTACTCCCTGAGAATGTTTTGTTAAAATGCACCTCCCTCTTCTGTCCCGCAGTGTTTCGATTGTATCTGCTGGTGGGTTTGTGTATTTAGTGGTATTCTACATTTCACCCAGTATCAACATTAGAAGTCATTTCAGGAAAATCAGTCTTTTATATAAAGTTGGGATATGGATCAGCATGGCTGTATTATTACAGGGTTCATACCTGATGATATAAAGCACCTTGTGGTTACTGTGGTTGTGATTTGGTGAAATATAAATAAAATTGTATCCAATTGAATGAAAAATGACAATGAATGTTTCCTTTATTCAGGAGATCAGAGTTCACTTACCTTCATGGACCTTCACTGTAAACCCAAATCCTCAAAGTAGAACCCCGATTCCCCGAGAAGCTTTATAAAATGTACATAAAACAAATGCAATCATTTGCAAATCTCAGAAATTCATTTTTAATTCACAATTAAGTAATGATCCCATAATTTCTTAGAAAAATCGAAGTATCTTAGCTTGAACTAGTGTGTAGGTTACTGGAGGCTGAGAGTAATCTGAGCAGAGGAAGAAGAACACATTTACTGAATCTTTGCTGGAGATGAAAAACAGGTTTTAGACAGAACCCACACAGTCAAAGGGTGTAATTTCATCTGCAGTAATGTGTATTCGGCACTAGGACTGTTCTGTAGAGCATCGAGGACCCAAAACAGATAGAGCAGCATCAGTACGAGCAGATATAACGTTAAGTCGGAAACAACAATGTGTCTGCAGGCAGGTTAAAGCAGACCCAGCAGCATGTGTTATATGAGGGTTTCAGACGGGATGTGAAGGGTTTGTGCTGGAACTGAGCGAGTCAAATGCTGCGCTTGATTAGTATCAGTATGAAGTCCGACGCACTGAGGGACCGAAAACTGTTTAAACAGTAACTTTATGGCATCAGGAGTGAAGACTAGCTACAGATATTATCATGTGTTTATTTCTTTCAGTGGTTACGTTTTGGATTTGGTCGCAGTGACGATGTTAGAGGTTCAATAAAGTTCAACTATTAATAGGCTCACCGCTTAGACGTGACCTTTGGGCTTGCTGAAAGTCCAGCAGTGTCTGAGATGATTCAGCAGTTCACAGTTCCTCCTAAAGACGGGTGGACAACAGGTGAGCCAGAGTGGGAAGTGACACGTGGCAGAAGCTACTTATTAGCCAGCAGCACCATAACAAAATCGGATCAAAGTTTAAAGTAAAGAGAAAAGGAAAGAAAAGAATAAAAACATCCATTGGAGAAGTTCTTCTAATATTCAGCTTCACAACTGAGGTTTAAAGATAAGACAGCAGATGCGGGGCACTCCGTGCGACACAGGAAACCTGTAAAGCACCAAACGTGGCTCAAAAGTGTGGATGAGATGTTTGCAACATTGAAACTTTTTGTGTCACACAGTAGCGCACAATTTCAATCTGTGCCCATAAACACACGGACTTTGTTTGCTGGTCTTGCTTTCATACACCAGTGCAGCTGTGTCCCGCTCTCTCGTTAAGTCCTGACAAATTAAACGGCTGATTCCAAGATACCATTGTTAGGATTATTTGGGTTTCCTAAGCCTTTCAGGTAGAGAGCAAAAACCTTTGGAGCGTCCAAAACTTAACCTAAAGTGGATTTTTTAAGGTTCAAGACAAGTCTGAGAAAAGGACTAAATAAATAAAAAGAATGAGTGTATGTATATTGCAAACAGTTATTATTGTTGTTGTTGTTGTTGCTCCAGGGAGCTATCCAAGCTGTTAGCATTGATTAGGGCTGTTGCCCTGTTGTCAAAGCTGTCCTTGAGTCTGTCTGTCTGCGACCTCAGCAGCATGAACCTCCTGCCAGACGGCAGCAGCTCAAACACCCAGAGTCCTGGGTGTGTGCGGTCCAGCGTGTCCTCTGGAGACAGCCAGTCCTGTACAGGTCCTTCAGGAGGGAAGAGGACACCCAATGACGTATTTATGACTCTGAAGGGCCTTTTAGTGTGCCACGGTGCAGCTGGAGAACCACACCGATGCAGTATGTCAGCACACTTTCATGGAGCAGCGGTAGAAGCTTATTATTTATTTCTATGGTTCAGAAAAATAACATCACGCCTAACCAAGTGAAGAATGCTCTCGAGGAGACAGACGCATCGCCGTCACAGCCGACGGTCAGGAGATGCCTTCACGATTTCAAATACAGAAAGTTTACAACAAACCACTGACAGAAAATGTGATTAAAAACAGTGAAAAGCTCCAGCAGCACAAACACGGCCCAGAGGTCCAGTTCAGGGACAGCTAGCATCTACAGTCACCTGTGTCCCCATCCACCTGTCTGTCAGAGGCCACGCCCCTAATAATGCAAATATTAATCACTAATGTAATTTAAACAGGTGATTTATAAACAGTTATGTTTATAAGTACGTAAGCGTTCCAGAGAGAAGGTAGCAGTCTTCCTCCGGGTGGAGCAGCAAAGGGAACTTGATGAGGACTTTATGAACGCTGGGCTCAAGGGAAACGTGCTAAAGTGCAGTCATGATAATCAGTCTGATAACTGCACAGCTCTCTGCGGATTAGTGTGAAAGTCTGCACACACACACGCGACCAAGGAGCTTACCAGCAGCAGCTGATGATCCTGCTTCCTGGGCAGCTGCCAGTGTGTGTTTTATGACTCTGGAGGCTTTTTAATCACAATTTTCCTGCATCTGATTCCATTTATAGGACTAATGAGACTGTGACTGTGGCCTGGTAGCGAAGGTTAAAGGCGGCTCTAACGGAGGACCAAACCGGAAACATAAACGCGGGACCGAAGCACGCACAGCTGATCTGGACAGAAATACAAGAGCAAGGAAGGAAGTTCAATATTTGATAAATGAAACAGAAGAATGACTAAAAGGAGAAAACTATGGTTTTGTTTTTACATACATTTAATAAATGGTTAAATTAACATTACTGTTTGTGAAATGACCATTTATTTATTTATTCACATTTTCTTTTTAACATACAAAAGGAAATTAAATAGTGAGTTAAGATCATTGTTATTAATGCTGTTAGCCATGGACGAAAAAAATGATCAATCTAATCTGTAAATAACTGAAGTCCTGTACCACTGCTTTATTGGATTTAACTACATTTTGGGTCGTTTAACACGCTGGCAGGTTTGGTCCACATGAAATAAGCTGAAAGTTTAACTGGCAGCCTAAAAATAAAAGCTTTACATTCTCCCACGCAGGACGTCCCGGTTACACAGAGAGAAAGAAACAACACAGTACAGATTCTATTAATATTATTTTCCTAATTTATTTAAGAAAAATATATATTTGTTGATTCTGATGGAGACATTAGGCACATTAACATAGACATATATACAATTCTCTTTCATAAATACAAAATTATTTACAACAGGCAAAATTAAATAGGACAAAGTTCTGGAGAGTATGTACACATTGCATTGTTCTTTTAAATTAATGGAGATAATACAAAGACATGTCTACACAAGAACAACACATATTTTTGGTATCAAATGGATTATTAAAAAACAAAGAAATAAAAACTCTCTTCGGAGTCCTTCACTGATATAAAAATGTTCTTTTTTTTTTTAAATATAAAAAGCAAAAAAAAACCCGTCAGCAGAGTTTTTACTGTTGGACCAACTCAGCCGGGTCCGCAGTGGTTTCACGAAGGCAGCTTTGAAGTTTTTGATTAATAGAAAAATACGATTCAGTTATGACATCGAGAAAAGGCGAAAAAATGGACCTGTAGGACGAATCCAGTGCAACGGTTCTCCGACAGGCTCGACTCTGATTATCTTTCAGTTCACGAGGTGGAAAGGCAGGAAACAGCTGATTGCTAACAGGGGAACAAACTCGCCCCAGCTCACCTGAAACATCATTTACACGGCGATTAATGTGTGGCTGAGGAGATGACTGGAGATTACAGATGGTGCACTGAAAGGCTCAGCTCAGGTTCAGAAGGCAGGATTTGAACACAACTTACCATAAAAAAAAAAATCTTCCAACAGATAGTGAATCCTGGCTGTAGGTCTGTTTAGGATGTTTTTAAGAATAGAGGCACTTTGGACTTTGCAGGTTTGGTGACTGTGAGGCTGATACTGAACAGGCCACAGTGTGATGAGGAAACATCGGACAGCGACTGAAGCTGGACGGTAGAAACGTTGTCACAAACTATTCGTCCCAAGTCGCAGATAAATTATCTGGGGAAAGGTAGAGGCTGTTTGACCCAACGGAGAAGAGTTTGCCTCCCGTTCCTGTGAGCAGGTCCTCTGATGATTGCAAAATTAGGGAGCATAGCTAAGGCACCCGTCTGTCCGAGAGGCGGACGGTTCACTTCGATCGTTTCGATCGTGTTGGGTCCAAAGAAGATTAAGAAAGAGTGCAGAGGCAGAAGGTCAGGGGAAGATTAAAGAATGAATAGTGCAAACGATGCCGGATGGTCAGGGTTTCCTCCCTCGTCTTCTCATTGCCATCCGAACATTGACAGTATCCAAGCAGAATAAACAAAAAAAGACGTTTTTCTCCATTGAGCAGCAGTAATAAATATTAAATTAAAAGACTGTGTGTAGAAGAGATCCTCGGGGTACACTGTCCTGGACAAAACGCTTTCAGGCCCTCAGCGGAAAACATCCTTTGCTGGTGGTCTGAAAAATCTCAGGTTATACCTGAGAACGAGACAGAAAAGCAGCGGTTAGTCATCAGCAAACGCCATCACTGCACCGCGCCGTGAACATAGCTCGTGAAGCAGGAGCGCAACGTTAGAGTTAATATTAAGAAGTGTTGTTTAACCTCTTCCACCTGGAGCACTGGGACCAGTCCGTACCTGTTAGGAAAAGAGCGACCGCCACCATTTTTCAGTTTGCACGTTCAGCGAGCAGACCGCCCACAAGTGCAACAACGCCGCGCTGCATTTCTCTTGCATCGCTTACTACGGAGCTGCAGCTGAGACGTTCGAGGACAGGTTTGGTGAAATCAGCATCGCTGATGTTTTTGTTCTATGACTGCTCTCAGATCTACAGTTCTCATTAGAGCAATGCAATACTTAAACAGTACTTCACTGACGATGGGATACTGTGAAGGAGGAGGAGTATGGCAATGACATATTGCAATTTAGCATCTTTAATGCAATCGAAAGTGGTTTCGAGTGCACAAAACCCTCAGCCGCCATTTAGTCACGTTAGTCACAATCAATCTTTTTCTGCAGATGTCGGCTGCTATAAATTTGCTTTCTCGTTTCCACTTTTAGAAGACATGTTAAAGTTTAAATTTCATAAATAAATGCCGGTACTAACTTGTTTTTCTTGTCTAGATTATTTTGCACACACTGTTACCAACCCACACAAAACAGCTGTCCAGCATCGTCGCGGCATTTCTTTAAATCTCTCTAAAAATCTGGATTTTGATTATAAAAGTAGACTTTTATAAAGTCATTTGTATGACAGTATTAATTAAGAGCTGAGCTAAGAAACGTGCAATGACTAACATAAAATGATAGCAGACACATCGGCCCTACGTAGGCTGTTACATCCACGACACCTGGTCTGTTTGGGTGACGCTCTCTGTTCAAACACTTTAGTCACCTGATGGAGCCAAGTCAGTAACAGTGAGATAAATACACGCGTGGTTGTGTTCCTCACCTCAGTAGCAAACACACACTGTTCCAGCTGGTCTGGGATGATGAACACTGAGTGATACAGACTGTCCTTAGCGAAACTGAGAGGAGGGACGATGACGGACGGGTCGCATTTCTTACTGCTAGAGAAAACAAGAGCGAGAGAGAGAGACATAGAGGGAAAGGGAGAGAGAGAGAGAGAGAGAGAGAGGGGAGGTTGGTCCAACAGCAAACAAAGATTTCTGACTGATCAGTGAAGAGACAACAAACGAGCTGCGACTCGTGTGAGCACGGAGCACAAACAGAGATCACTATCAAACCATCAGGTCCTTACACATCAAACTTGTTCTTGTCCAGGTGCTGCTCCTCCTTCGCCAGGTTGTAGTCCGCCATTTTGTTTTTGAACATGGCCACGTTGTCGCTGCCCTTGTCCACCAGCGCTGCATCCTTATTGGACATTTTTAGATGAGCTCCCGGGAGGAGAAAGGCCTCCTTCTCCTTCAGGCTGCCCAGAGTGGCTCCCGGTAAGCTCCCGTTTTTGGACGCCCCTCCGCCGATCACCGCGTTGCGGTTGTTCACCGTCTCCAGGTCATTTTTTACCGAAGTGGAAAGGGCTCTCAGCTCCCTGCCCCGGTAGAGATGGCGCAGAACAAAGATGGCGGCACACACCAGCAGGGAAAATGTCACTATTCCGAGAGCAATGGCGGCAATCGTGGCCGCGGGAGGGTCTCCGTTCACGGCTGGCTTCGCGGTCGGCTTGAGAGAGTGTTCGCAGCGTGTGCCCATGAAGTTCTGTGGACACTTGCAAACGGGACCGGTGAAGTGGGTGAAGCACGTGCCGCCGTTTTGGCACGGGAACTGGTCACAGGGGCTGGTGCGTACCGTGCAATCCTTGCCGGAGAAGCCGAGGGTGCACGTGCAGCTGTAGTCGTTGATTCTGTCGGAGCAGGTGCCGCCGTTCCGGCAGGGATTGCTGGCACAGTCGTCAATGTTGGTCTCGCAGCGAGAGCCGGTGAAGCCGGGCTGGCAGCGACACGTGATCATGTTGCCAGCGTCAAAACACTGAGCACCTGCAGACAGAGAAAAAACAGGTGCTCAGTGTTAATAAAATGCACAACTGATGGAAGTAAAACGCCAGACTGAAAACCTAATGTTGCATACACAGAAACACCTGGCAACGTAAAGGGGAAGAGGGCAGGTGCTCATCTGCTACGGACCAACGCCAACAACCACAGAGTGCTGAGACTTCAGAGGTCAAACAAGTTTTAGGGTCATTTCTTCTGCTGACCAGTAGGTGTAACCAGATATGTAGTTAGCATGTTGGTCATTTGGCGAGGAAGTAATGATCATGCCTTCAGCCCTGCTTACAAGCTAAGACCATTATTTATGCAGGGCAGACCAAAATAGTGAGAAAGCACATTTCAGTCACTGATGGTTTAAAGAACCTTGTAAATGTTTGACAGAGACAGATGGCAGCGTCGTCGACATACAGCAGACGCAGGACAAACAGCGAGCTGCCCAAAAGGCTGCCTCCTGTGACTTTGTGAGACAAGATTTTTGTAAAATAATCTTCTTTGCTTTTCATAAGATGCCTGAGAATTTCTGTCATTCAGTTGCTCTAAAACCTGATGTGTTCACTGCTGTGTCTGAGTACGAGCATGTGGACGAGTAAAAACAGGGGAACCACAGCAGAGTCCTTCAGGAGGCTAAATACTCAGAATCAGTTTCAGTGTAATAATGAATGTGAATCTGAAAATTTGACAAACTATGGCAACAACTACAGCTAACTATAAATCCTAAGTGCAGGAGCAAAACCCTGCAGACTGTCCACGAAGAAGACAACCCCGTGTGGAGAGAGGAGGGCCGAGCTGGGGCAGAGGGGAGTGTTCGTTACAACATTTCCTCTCAACAGATGCCCCTCATCAGGAGAGAAACATGTGTGTGATTAGAAACATCCTGAGAAGTTGTTTTCCAGCACCAGGAAGTCACATGATCTGCCAGAACAGTGGACTATAAAACGTAAACAACCGTATCTGCCGTGTAGGCTTTTCTTCTCTGGAAGAGGAAAAGCTGCGCGTCACAAATTAAAAGCACCCTTGATAATGATTGATTACTGACTCTGTTTTGCTGAGATTTCATGCTCTGAAAGCATTTTTACCAAAGGAGAGGAAAGGCACTCATCCTGCAGCCATGTATGAGTTCGCTGTGCGCTGTTACTCTAAACTCACAGTGCAGGCTGTGTGCTGTAAAAACAGACCCATATTTGGTTGTTCTGTGTTGCAACACTGCAAACAGAGCACAGTGTCGGCTATCAGGCAGCAGTTTTTTTACCCTCTGTCAGGCTCACTGAAACACAGGAATGACTGCAGATTGAAGATAAGCAGGCAGCGGTTTCCACATGTTAATGAGAACCTCAGGGAGAACTGAAGGCACCCCTGAGAGGTGTGGGTGAATGATGGGCCAATGATACCTGTTTCATTATAAAACTCTGAGATATGCTTCCTTTATTAGTGCCCGGTCTGCCCGTGGAGCCGCCTGATCCCGATTACGCGTCTCCTCACGCAAACCACATGAAACTTTAAACTGACTGTTGGCTGAAACAGGTCAGCCAACCAAAAACAGTGGGCGAAACATCTTCCTGCTAAATTCTCGTAATTTGCAGTTTATGTCACAGTATTATAAAAATCAAGCGAGTTTTCTGCTGGGAAACATTCGCGTGTCACCGAAAGCAGCGACACTCCCCGATGGCAGCGGTCTCCAATATCCCGGAGCCATGTAGCAGGACACTTCCATCCCTAACGAGTCAAGTTTCTTCATAAAAAACAAAACTTTTCGTTTGCAAATATTATCTTCTGACTCTTTATGGCAGCAGCGAAGATGTAAACCTGTGGGTTTATCTGCCTCCTTATTAACACACAAACATGGGGAGTCTGCGGGTGCGTCAGACGAATACAACGGCTTGTGAAACAGACAAGAATGCGTTCATACTGTTTCCTTCCTTCTACCCATAAAACTTTCTCAGAGACTTTCTCAGAGGTGAGGATATTTTTATCTGTTACTCCACGAGTCTAAACAACTCCAGACATCATGTCTGCCCAGCAAGTGCGCGATATCCCCAGACGTGCCCAACCCCCAAATATCAAAACAAAATAAAAACATATTGAATTAAATCAGATGAAATACTGTGAAAGTCTTAAATTCAATCCAAATGTCCTTAAGTTTTTGGGGGTTTGTCCGGTTCTAGCTTAACTCTCTGTGGCAGCTTTGTGTCTGTGAGGACGTTCAGGAATAGTTCTCCTGAAAGGACATTCAAAGCTCCTCTTTGGGTTATTCTGCTCGTTCCTTTCTCTGTCAGGAGGATCCCAAACTGCTCAACAATGTCGAGGTCCGGGCTGTGACTCATAGCGTGCACTTCACTGTATTGGCCCTGCGTTTGAACTTTAACGAAGCCGTTAGCAGGCGGACGGTTTCCAGGCGGTGCTACTGATCCGACGGCAGCAGCTCATAGTCCCATCACGATCTCCAGCAGCACCAAACCACGACGCAGCCTCCGCTGTGTTTTACAGATGGCTGTGGACTCAATGTTGCGCCTCCTGACCTCCTCTCTACACACTGACCACGAGCATCATCCCGACACACTGCCCATGATGACATATACCCAGACCCGAAAGTGCCGTTTTATGTCAAAATGTGAAATCTTTGGCATTCAGTGATTGAACCAAAGAAATGGAAACAACTGATGTGTGTTTACGACGGTTGCTGGTAACAAGGAGCCTAAAGATGTCATTTTAAAGCAGTTCTTTGCCAAGTTATCTGTTATACGTACACGACACTGGTCGGGTCGTTGAGTTAGGAGCCTTTGCATCGATCCGGACAGAACACGACGGAAAAAAATCAGCCAATGTCTAAAAACCTACACGTAAATCAGTCTCGCTGTGAGCAAACGATGAAGAAATGAGGAGTGACTCAAGACTTTTGCACAGTACCTTAAGCACATTGTGAGTAAATGAGGTTATATGACAGTTTTTTGATGTGTATATATGGTTGAATACTATCACTCCCAAAAAGGCTGAATCAAGCTTTCGTAGTTCTGGATTATTGATCTACTGACGCTAAAAACAGAAAACAACACTGATAAAAATAAACGCCTTGAAAAGGAGGAATGAAAACTTTCACCAACTATTCTGGAAGCGTGTTGCATCGTTTGCATTACCTGTGATAAATGTGCAAAAACACCCGCCGGAGACTTCTCAGGCGGCTCTACATATATTTGCGTGCCACTGTGAGTCTGCCTAATGCTTATCGTGCTGCTGTGAAGCTCTGGTCTGCATTTCAAGGAAGAAATGAGCCGTGGATCAGCCTGCTGATGAAAACTCTATCAGACTGTTAACGGCTGGCAGCAGAGCTGGACTGCTGGCTGATTGGAGGCTGAGGCAATCAGGTAGGTGAAAAAAAACCAAAAGAACGAGCTCGGCGCGTCTCCAGAGCTGCTGCCAAAACAGGTTTGTTTACGACAGCAGCGACGAGGACGGAGTGTCTGTGACTGTGTGGGAGGTGACGAGACATGTTCGATCCAGGGACAGGCACGGCAACAACACTAACACCACTCGCAGGTGGAGCAGCTACCTTTGATTTTATTGGTCTGTTGTAAACTGCAAACCAATGGCACCCTTGTCGTTGTGACGACGCCCCCAGACGGCTGCAGCCTCCAAATCTTCCAGATACCAAACTGATCTACACGAGGCCCCCACTGGACCCCAAACCGCATCCCAGCGAAAGACGCTACAGGGCCCTCATCCAGATGTCCTGAATCCAGGCCCCGATCATTAGCAGCTGCTTTGGTGGTCAGAGAAGCATCTACACAAAGCCTGGCACTCGTCCCGACACATGTCTTTGATTACAAGCGTTTAAAGATCACAGATTCACGTCTGTGTACAGTTACTGGTAGAAACGTTTAACTTTGCATCATAAATAGTCCTCAGAGCAGAAATTACTCAACACTTTCCATTTACATGGAAACTCTGTGCGGGGCTGACGAGTGCCAGAAACTTTAGCTATGTGACATGTACACAAGTCATGCTAACCTGCTTCGCTAGTCTGCTTCCACTGGCAGTAAGAGTCTGTGTTCAAAATAGACTTTGGCTCAAAGGCCAGTGAACGACGATATGACCATCATGACTGAGCGCACGTGGAGGAAGAACGGAGCTACAAATGTTCTTTTAATGCATCAGTTGCATTTATTCCTGCAAAGCTGATTAAAAATATACTTCTGAAGCTGCTTGTGCAGAGTATTGTTGTTCAGCTGTAATGGTGCTACAGTGGTGGCAACATCGCAGCTCTACATCACATCAAGCAGCTCTCAGCCTACGTTGGGCTGCGGGTAATAAAGCTGATGTGAGCAGATGTTTTATCCTCCGTGTCAGAAAGATTTGGGTTCACAACAAAAACAACAAATGCCAACATCACAGTTCCCAGGAAAGAGTCGGGACAGGTAATTCATGTTCTCTCACATCTGAAACGCTCCTGTCAGGTTTACGGGGACAAAGCTCCCTTTCTACCCACAGCAGCCTCGACACTCTGGGCAAGACTGAGCCGAGCCCCTTTCGAGTCGCTGCAAATGAATGAATTTCATCTAAGCATGCAAATTCCAAATATTCCTATTCTGAATGCCACATTTACCGTCTCCAGTACTTGAATTCATGGATGTTTGGCTCTGTGAGGGCTCATGTAACCCTACTGTTTCACAAGAAACTGCAAAGAAACGTGTACAACGTGCTTCTATTGGTAAGGATACAATTCCTTCGTAGAGTTTATTTGTAACATTTGGCTGACGGTACAGTGAAGAAGAAAAAGGAAACATGAACATCGGGGGAATGACATGATGAGCATGACCTGGCAACCCGGGAACACGCGATGCCCAGGAAGTGATGAAGTACAAATATCTATATTTGTGCTTCTACTTTTTACTTCTTATCCAGACCAGTCGTTTGTGTAAACAACGTGTCTGGATAACAGCGCAGAGTTAGAAGCACAGCAGTGTTAGAGATGGAGGTTTAATTGGAAAAGCGGTTTCAGAGAGCAGCTGCTGAGCCGTGGTTTAAGGAGGGACGGGATCAGTACTGACCACCGGCACGATGCACAAAGGTAATTAACTTTGATCTGCTCCAACACAAACATCAGTCCTGGTCATTGATAACACCTTTGATGTCAGGGAGGAGTGATTGTTCATTGGAAGTGAAAGCTGCAAGCAGACAGGTTGGTGTCATGAAATAGTCGATCAATAACATAACTGGCTCTTTTGTTTCTCATTACCAAGAACAGCCTAACCTCCTAGGACCAGGCGTCCACATATGTGGACATCACATTTTGGGTTGTTTAAACCAAAACACTACATTTTGCTCTACAAGGGCCTGATATCCACATACGAGGATGTTATGCTGTTCTATCAAAACAGATGTCCTCGTACGTGGATCTCACTTTCCTCAGAAACATAAATCAGGTGAAAATAAAAAATCTGGTAGTTCTTTGTTTTTACATTCATCAGGAGTTCAGGTCATAACCCTGAACTTAGAGCAACACTGCTGATAATAAGTCTGCTCCTGATCAACAACGTGAACTACGTAAGATATAGTGTTACAAAGAGAGATTCCCCCCTAACCCATCCCCACAGACGACGCACCGCTAGACGTGTGCCTGAAGCCACATTTATAAGCTGTGACTTCAGTTTGAAAGTGAACCCTCTGATGTCTGAATCATCCTCAGTGACCACAGCGCCATCTCTAACCTGAGGTCATCAAAACATGTCATTTTTATTTCATTGCTCTTCCAACCAGGAAACAAAGAAGGTGATGGTTGTAAAATGTCTCGTTGCCTTTGTCCACACCGCAGGTTAGACCTCAGAAGGTTGAGCGACCTGTAACTACACGGCGCCTACAAAGCACCGCATCTGTGACCACGTTTTAATTATTTACTTTTTACGTGAGTCCAAAACTGTAAAACTGTGTTGATTCTGACAGGAATCACTTAACCTAACGGCTGAGCCGAAATGAAACCGAACTGGCTGAAACTCTGGTGCATTTCTGTGTGCTGTGGTTGTTCGCTTTCCATGTGTCATTATTTAATCATTACTCCAGCCTGTTCTTGGGCTCTGTGACTGATTCATAGCATGAAAGATTAACCGATGGACGGCCGAGGCTTTAGGCCAAGGTCGCCAACACAAAGCCACTGCAGCACAATCGTCAGAGCAGAGCATTGACACAAACAGGCGGGTGAGAAAAAGCTCCAAACCGAGATAACCTAAGACCTAAAGCATTCAAAGAATCTGCACGGAAATCAAAAAAAGCAGTCCGACTGGACGCATTCCCTCCCCTCACTCCCTCGCTGTCACACTTTTACTTGCAGCAGTCTCATTCAGAGATTTCGGCTGCTATTTTTAAACACCGATGCAGATTAGAGAATAAATTGGATATTAGTGTTCATGGATTTGGTGCACGTGAGTGTATCGAGTTACTATATTGTTTACATGGCTGCCAGCAACCTGCAAGTCTGAACTGCAAAGTCAGAGAGTATCTCTGCTTGGTATCAGCTATCCCTGCTCACGACGTGACGCTAACGCACAGACAGGAGGCTGCGCTTATCTGCTTCAGTCTTATCTGGCAAGTACAAACAGGACTGTTAAAACAATAATGCCGAGCCTGCTGTTCTGCTTATGTTCAGTTTGCAGCAGCAGTTCAGAAAGCACTCGACCGATCAGACAGACCAGACGCACAAGAAAATCAACCAGCGCGACCATCGTTGTCCTTTAACAGAGTGTCCCTGTCCACGGTCCCGCCTGGAGCTGCCATCGTGTCAGAAAAAGCCTAAACAAGCATGAGCTCTCCGAAGGTTTAGAAGTGTATAAAGTCATAATATTTGTCTGGTTCTTTCGCTGCTTTTCATTGTATAAAAGTGTTTAACGGGACCTAACTAGATCCATCAGCCACATTAACAGTTTTAACTTTTATATAAGAAAAAATAAAAACACCCAGAGTGAAGTTTTTGATGTTTTTTGAGGCCTCAAAGCAAAAAGGTATCTCAATATTTCACACAACAGTGTGTGTGTTAGCAGAGACACAACAGTGGGTGTAAATGGGATAAACAGGAACTTATTTAAACACTCACTCACAGTATCCTCTGATTTTGCTGATGAGTCACATGACACATCAGAAAGAACAAAGTAGTTCCTGGATGGCTGCCGAGTGTCGCCATTCAGCAGCCACGCAGGTTTCTCACTGAGCTGCTTCTGCTCGGGAACTTATTTTGAAGTATTTAGCTGCTTCTAATTATTCTGTCCTCTGACGGCTTATTCAAAATCTATGTGCAGAAGAGCCAACGCAGCAGCGAGCACCGTCTCGCCGCCGCGCCGAATTTAAAGTGTTGCTCCACACAGTGTTGCTGTCAACTATTTTCTGTTAATCATCAAGCCGACTGTTCGCAGGAGGCTAAACCAACCCTTAGGCTGGGCCTGGAGCTGCTGACGGGCTCTGCTGGTGACCCTGAATACAGCTGCGAGGCTGCAGCCGATGTAAGTGCATCTGAAATTAATTCAACTTTGATATATTCTATATTTAATACCAAAAGCCTGAAAACTTTTATTTTGTAGTTTTATTTTTATATTTATACCTTATATTCTAGTATACATAAATGCTAAACTAAATGCAAAAATGCAAAAAATAAACTAAATGCAACCACCACCGTGGGGATGACTGCTGACCTGATGGCGCTGAAACGATGATGATGAGCTGCAGGAGGTCACTGCTGCTGTTCACAAGCTGAAAAGTGTAGCAGGAAAATAAAACACGGGGAAGGTCGCATCCTTCACAAGGTTACCGAGAAAAGTCGATTCAAGAACTTGACAAGGAGCCGAGTGAGCCTGGTGTCCTGATATCAAACCAGTGCTGAACCACAGACCAGGTCGGAGGTGTCCCGTCTGAGTGAAAGAGAAGAAGAAGTGGACTGCTGCTCACGGAGACAAAGTTCTCTTTTCACTGAAGCAAATTTGACATTTTATTTGGAAACGAAGTTCCTGGAGGAAGAGCGGAGAGGCACCAGGCCCGGTGATGGTTTGGGGTGTCATCCAAAGTCAGCGCAGCCATCTACCAGAAGATGCTAGCGCACTTCGTGTTTCCATCTGCTGACAGAGGTTTGCTAACCACGATATTACTGTGCTCGACCGCCGAGACCTGTGTGTGGAGCTCAGTCAACACGAACACGAGACCAGCTGACAGGAGCTGCTGGCCGTCAGAGTATCAACAATGACTGAGCAACCACAGGCTCCTCGTGTCCCCGCCACACTGATGCGGCGGTTCATGGTAAGCGAACCCCAACCAAGTACTCAGTGTGTGAATCAACTGAGGTCTCTGTATGCAAATCATATATTTATTTTTCATGAGCTAAAAGCAGTAAAAAGCTTTAAAATATGTCACTTTACATGCACTGTAAATCCAGACTGCAGAGCACCTGATTAAAAGCCGCATGCTCTAATTTTAGAGAGTAAATTGATTCTGTATTTGTACGGATTTTATGGCGCATGTGTCTCAAGTTGGAATATGAGATATTTACACAGAAAGATATTACACATGAGGCTTTTTAACTTTTAATTTCATCCGTATGGTAACATAAACATGGCTACACTCGAATGGTACCGTTAGCGCAGGGGCTGCTGCTGCATCGATCCATCCTCTTCTCGCAGTTGGAACCGGTGAAGTTGGACGGGCAGCGGCAGGTGTACCCACCGGTGTCTTCCTGTATGCAAGTGCCTCCATTAAAACACGGCCCGTCGGCGCACCTCATGGCACTGATCTCGCAGTTCTTCCCGTAGAAACCCTGAGGGCAGGTGCAAGAGTAATCGTTCTCCAAGTCCTGGAGCAGAGACGGAAAGGAGAAAAACAAGGTGAGGAGGCGCGAAGCAAACAAAGCATGTGGTTCTGACTGCAGAATCGGTTAGCAAAGATGCGGCCTGGCACTAGCGCTGAGTGCAGCTAATAGTTTGGTGGACTATTATACCATCAGCAAAATCCCACAGACTTTGTACTATCGATCCTCTAATCCCTAATTACTAACCCTAAACTTTACCTCAACGCTTTATAGGAAATGGGTACCAGTTGATTACTCCTTGATTTTCCCCCTTGATTGCCAAGAACTTGGACAAGAGTTTAAAAAGATTTGGATTAGGGTCATCATCAGTGAGGACTCTGACCTCGGAGGGCTAACAGCTTGATGTCCAGTCCAACAGTGTCGGGCATTTTGTTCTAACATGCTGCAGTAAGAACCTGATTAAGTTTGGGTTTATTTCCTAAACGATCTAAAGATGAGGTCAAGAAAAAGAGATTTAGCTGCACTGAGCCCGTTGCTGACTTACATTGCAGCTGCCGCCGTTCCTGCAGGGGTTGCTGTCGCACTCGTTGATTTTGACCTCGCAGTCTTTGCCGGTGTAGCCGGGCTGGCAGGCGCACGTATAGCTGCCCTCGCCGGTGTTGGTGCAGGAGGCGCCGTTGTGGCACGGCTTGTGGTTGGTGCAGTAATTTAGGTCTGGAGTGAAGAAAGAAGATTACAGTAAACGGGAAACAATGTCAACCGCAGCAAGAGATGAGGCAATTGGTGGTGTCAGTTTTTTAGTGTTTTTTTTAGCGTTTTGATTGTTACTGGTATTGGTTATTGGTATTTGAAAATCGAACTCAAAACCACAACAAAATCCTATCAGTGCCACTAAATTGAAGCGTTTTTTGGTTTCCCTATTATGGTTGATATTTCTAATTTTGCACAGGCACATCGGTGGAATTCCCTGTTGAAAAATTCATGTATTTTCTTGCAAACAGGGACGTCTATTATTCATAATTCCAGCGCATCTCTGCAGTGACAGAGGGAGCTGCTGTAAAACACACATTAAACAACAAGTTTAGGTCTATCCAGCAGACATAGTTTGAAACATCCATCCATTCGCTTCCGCTTATCCTTTTCAGGGTCGCGGGGGGTGCTGGAGCCTATCCCGAGAGGGGTCCACCCTGGACAGGTCGCCAGTCTGTCGCAGGGCTAACACACAGGGACAGACAACCATTCACACTCACACCTATGGGCAATTTGGATTTTTCAATTAACCTATCCCCACAAAGTGCATGTCTTTGGACTGTGGGAGGAAGCTAGAGTACCCGGAGAGAACCCACGCAAACACGGGGAGACCATGCAAACTCCACACAGAAAGACCAATGGTGGAATTGAACTCAGGACCTTCTTGCTGTGCGGCAGCAGTGCTAACCACCGTGCCACCATGCTGCCCCTAACAGTCAGATTAAACATGGCAGCAGCAGGCTTTAAAATCATATTTATTCTAGAGCTGTTATTTTTGCTTCAATCCCAAACACAGAGCCACCTAACCCTAAACCATCACCAGGTGACTGATGAAGCATCTTAGGGTTTGGTTAAGCCGACACAGTTATCCTTTTTTTATTGAATTCTTTACTATTTGGAAAGGGAAAAGCAAAAATTAACATATGGGACTTCATTTGAAATGCAACATCTAGTTAAGTTGTAGGTAGCTCTCTACAACAGAACACTACTGAACAATAACATTAAAACAATAACTGGTCCAAGTGGAAAGCAAAGGACAAAACACTTTGTTAAAATTAAATCCCAGAGTAATTATCCATAACCAGATTATGTATACCATGAGCAGCTTCCAGACTGTTAGTATCGCCTAAACAACAGCTGATGGGTTTGCAGACTGTTTTTATGTTAGCCGCTGATATTAAAGTTGTGTTTGATTAATATTTGATTGTATGGATCAATACGAGTGATCAACGTGTGAAGATATGTACAAAAAAAGAACATAAAAGGAAAAGCGTTATGAAACATGTAAAAGGACTAAGGATAGTGCCCTGAGGTGCCCCGTTGCATCGCGACTACAACTTCAGCTCAAACATAATGCTGTCGTCTCGATGCCTTTGCCTAAAGGTTTACTTTTATAAGTGACTTTCACCTGTATCTAGAACCGTGATCATCAATCATCAATCAAGTGCTGCTGAGGAGCAAATCCTCTCTTCCAGGGTGTCAAATTCTGCCGTTTTGTCAAAGCATCTTTAAGACCTGAACTCTTCCTTGGCATGTGTTTTTAATTTCTCTTTGATATTTGGGCTGATTGGGAGCGGATGAATGTAAAAACAAAGAATTACCAGATTTTTTTTTTTACCTGATTTTTGTTTCTGATATTCGCTTAACATTTTGATAAAACAGTGGCATTATAATGTCCTCGTAGGTGGATATCCGGCCCTTATAGAGGAAAATTTAGTATTTTGGTCTAGACAACACAAAATGTGATGTCCACATATGTGGACGCCAGTTCCTAGGAGGTTAAGATATGGACTCTGTGTCCTCTGTGATCTGTTTCTTGGGTCATCGATGGCGGCAAAAGTGAGACAGTTTTGCTCCTAACTCATCACATAAGGATGTCCAGTCAGGCCACAGCGAGGCATTTCTCAGCGTGGAGGAGAATATTAGCACCACCACCCTCCCTCCTCCCACATCTGGACTTTTTGTAGCTGGAAAAACATATGTTGTGTTCATGTTTTGGTTATACTGGCCCAACATAACTGCCTTCATTTAAACACACTTTTATCTGCATATATGCAGATGACACACAACTATACATTAAAAAAATTCCACTAACACAAATGTGTTATCAAATGTAGAAATTTATCTTTATGTGTTAAACCCTTAACCTTAAATCTATTTACAATCTACAGACAAGCAGGGTCAGAAGTTATACCTCTACATGTCACCACCTCTGCTTTTAGCTCATCTCGGTTCTTTCCAATTCTACTCTTTGGTTTTTACTACATCTGGTATTTAAAAATGCTGTGGCCAAAAGTTTTTGCAGTGTCACCAAAGACAAAACTAAATGTGATTTAATTTCCAGTAAAATTCTTTGAAAGGGTTTAATGTTTGTGAATATTCTTCACTGCATCACCACAAAAACAATCATCTGATTTAAAAGTTGAGGAGCAAAGTGTAAAACCTTTGGCCAAGACTGTATGAACACCTGAGCTTTAAAACAAGACTGCTGTAGTGCATTAAAGGACCTGGTTATAAAGTCATCATTGTTACATTCACTTAAAAACTGTTGCTGGCTCATATAAATAAAAATAAAGCAGCAGCGTCTGTTTGTCAGAAACGCATTTAGAGCTGTCGACATGATGTCTGCTGACATTTCAGGTCACAAGCTTCTTCGTAACAGAAAAAAACAAGATGCTGTGAACCAAGCTTGTGTGTGAAGAGGTTTCCTTCCACACGAATGCATCAGTCCAAAACGTTTTGCATCATATCGGGTCATTTCAAATATATGAGTGACAAATGAATCTGAGCATTTTTGTTAATGGACAGGAAGCGACGTGACGTTAGAGGACTTCCACATCAGAAACTGCTGTAAAATAAACAGCTCTACACTTCCTTAAACTAAAAATAAAACATCTTTAACATCTTTACTTTTGGTTTTTACTTGCTGATGATGAGAGTTATCAAATAAATCACAGTTTCAGCTAAAATGTGTCACTTTTTCTAAGCTGCTTGAGGGAGGACAGAGCAAAAGCTGATGTAGAGGCACAAAAACACTTCATGCTGAAATACATCAACTTTAAAGTGACGTTAAATGTTAAATTATTGCCAACAAACTGGTTGACTTTGTAATGCAGCTCTGAAAGTTTGTGCATTTATTTAAATAAACAGAAAAAGAAAAAGTTACAAATAAGCCAGAAGGGGTCATTGGCACTCAGTAAATAGTCGGGTTTTTTTGCGGGGGGTGGGGTGGGGATTCTTGCACCTTAAAACACTCAGCTGCCCGTTAACCCCACTGTGCCGACTCTGCCGCAGGTTCAAACCCACCTTGGTCGCAGTACAGGCCGCCCCAGCCCTCCCTGCAGTCGCACTGCCAGGGCAGCTTACAGGTCCCGTGTTTGCAGCCGGGGTGTCGGACGCACTCGTCGCAGGTCTTGCCCTGCCAGCCCTGCTGGCACACGCACTCCCCGGGAGACTTGCAGATACCGTGCTGCTCGCTGCACCCTGCACAGATGGCTGATGGGAGGAGGAGGAACGCAGGGCGATAGAGAGAAGGAGGAAGGTCAAAGGAACGCAAGAAAGAGAGGGAAAGAGAGGAAATATTAACATGACTGGATGTGTGTGTGTGTGTGTGACAAAACAGCTCCTCACCCCTCTAAGGGCTTCCTCCTTACACACACACACACACACGTTTACATGACTTTAGAGGACATCACATTAACTTCATATATTTTCCTGGAGATTCACTTTAACCTGAACCTGCTGAAAACTCACCTTAAAACTGAATGAATAAACACACACACACACACACACACACACTCTCAGCTCCACTACAAGTGCTTGTTAAGTGCTGAACGAAGCAGCTGGTCCGCACAACAAAAGCAACACATGCCGTCTCCTTTCACGCAAGGCAGCACACATTAAGCTGCAGCGCGTGTCCCCTTAAAGGCGGGCGGGCTAGGGGCCGACTGGGGGCCCATTGTTGATCTCAAAACAAAAGGAGCAGACGTCAGAGCCACACACGCACACACACTGGAAACGACATAAGCTCTAAGATCTCTTTTTTGTCCCTTGCAGCCACCACGGCCAGCGGTGGCACTGACAACTGCTTGACTTCACAATTTCAAGTCTGCCATCAGTCCCATTCTTTACCCACTCCCCCCCAGCTGGAGAAACGTTAGAATAAAAAAAAAAACAGAGGGGAGGGCGCTCAGGAGGAGGAGTTGCACTACTGGTGCTACTGTAAAAAAAAAACAAGAGATTGCTCCTGATTTGGAGTCGGTTTTGTTGCTTTATTGAATGTTTTAGTGTATTTTAGTGAAACTACATCCAATAAAAACAGCTTTGCTCATTCAATCAATCTTAAGTGAGAAGGACACAAATGAAAATAAATAAATAGGGTCAGAGGCAGTAAAATTACACCTTAAAGGACCATTTGTGTCTTTTTGTTAGGCTGAATTATTTAAAGCATCACAGAGGATACTCACCCTCTGTGCAGTACTCTCCTTTCCAGCCCTCCAGGCAGTTATGCTTCCCTTCCTTGTCACAGGTGTAGTGGCCGAAGGTGTCATTGCGTGGCCGGCAGTAGGCGGAGCAGGCCTCCCCATGGTAAAACTCATTGCACAGTACGTGGTAGGAGTAGTGGAGCTCGCTCTGGTTACTGATGTGCTCGCCCTTGGACCAGCTCTCTCCAACCTTCAGCTTGCGGCGTGTGGCCAGCCGGCTGATCAGGTTTTGGTGATTCTCTGGTTGGAAATTCATCATCGTCATCATCATCATCAGATAAAAACACCAATCATGTTTTTAATTATGTTCATCTGTGGTGATGGTAAAGAGTTACAAATAATTGTTTTAAGTGTCTTTATTTGGTGCTTGTGGGTGTTCACAGTTATGAATCGCGAGTGTATTCTCTGTGCGGGAAGATGAACTGCGAGCGTGAGGCCTGCTCGTGTGAGCTGTCGCCACCTGCCGGTGAAGCGGCGCTGCTGCGTCGGGAGTTTACCTGTGGACTGTCCTGGACCGTCCGCGTACCAGGCTTCAATGATCAGAGAGAAAGTCCCCTGAAAGTGTCCGGAAAATGAAACATTTTAGTAGATGTGGAGGGAAACCGCACATTTGAGTTTGCTTTGTATTTAACAGGCCGGAAAAAATTCTTCTTCTCTGGATAATTGTGACTGAGAATCTTTAAGATTTCAAGAGCAATAAAAAAACAACTTCTTCAGTGTATTCGCTGCGCTGCGGTCACGCCTGAAACACGCGCGACTATCGCCACTTACCGGCCACTTGAAGGGAAAATGGACTCTGATGGGCGCGCTCTCGGGGATGGAGTTGGAGTCGGCGTCGAAGACCTCCGTGAGCGCATCGCCGTACGTGCACGGCGGCTCCGGGTTAATAACATTCTGCGAGTGTTTGAGGCACACGCGGAAAAAAACCAGGCAGTCCTCAGACGGTTGGCCACAGATGCCGCTGGAGCTGCTGAAGGAGTCGATCTTGAGCTCGAAAACTCCGGCGGTGAGAGCCTGAGGGGGGCAAAGAGAGGAGAGAGGGGTCAAACGTCACCTGGTGCAAAGACGCACACGCATTCATCACTGCAAAACGGCGCACGTCTGCATCACAAGCGCGCGATTTCTGCAGCGCACAGTGTCCGAAACACGTAACATAACATTTTATTAAAAGCATCAACAAAGCCAAAGCCCCCCCCCCCCCCCCCCCCCCCAACCCCACCCACCCCAACCCCCCCCCAAAAAACAACAACC
>VUQR01013067.1:38851-55872 GCA_015108515.1 Hemichromis elongatus | reverse complement strand
CCCTCAGCTATTGTCTGGGTTCATTCGTAATATCTGGGTTAGGGATTTGTGTACATGTGCATGTGAGCAGGAGTGTGTGTGTGTGTGTGTGTGTGTGTGTGCATACAGCCATACAGTATAGGTGTGTGTCTACATGTCAGCAGTGATATAACAGAGAGCAGGTCATCCCAGCAGCCATCACATCTTATTTACCCACCCTCCCCCTCCTCCACGTTCTTCTCTCTTTCTCACCCCCCTCTTTGTTTATCACTCTCTCTCTCTCTCTCTCTCTCTCTCTCTCAGACCAAAACACACCTGCAGATGCTCACTCACCTTGGTCCGAGTGAGACGACAGCCCATTCTGCCTTTGCCCTCGGACAGGTCAGAGTTAGGAGGAACGGAGAGGAGAAAATGGTGGGAAAATGGTGAGTATGGCAGGAAAAGAAAGTGAAAAGATAGGAAAAATGGGTTAGAAGAAGATGGAGAGATCAGATGAAAGAAACTACAGAGCAGAGGAAGGAAAGGGGGTTCAAAAGCATGACAACGAAAGAGAGCAAGAGAATAGAAAGAAAGAAACAGAGAGAGAGAGAGTTTGTTGAGCCTCTTCCGCCCACCAGCTCACATCTCCAAACTCTGAAAACCCACAAACCCTGACTAATCAGCTGTCCTCCTGTGCTGCTGGGGAAACTACAGCTCCCATGATGCTGCAGCGTAAACAGCAGCAGCAGCAGCAGTCGGTGGGAAGCTGGTCCATCGCATTAAACCCCTCTCTCCTCAGGAATGAGAAATAATCATGGGCGAGCCAACTGGAGCAGGAGCAGCACAGAGTGGGACGAGCGAGACAGAGAAGAATGACTGAGAGAGAGAGAGAGAGACAGAGCAATACACATGTAAAGAACAGAGCTGTCTTCATCTGACTGTTTCTTCCCTTTCTCTCTGTGTTCTTCTCTCTCTCTCTCTGCAGCTCTGCTCCTGCTGGCCAATCGCAGGGGCTGGATGAAGGAGGAGGGAAGCGTTTGCTCTGATTGGGCAAAGGAAGTGTCAACTGAAGCATCCATTCAACGTTTTTCTCTCTGCGCTGCTCTTCCCTCTTTCTCTGTATTTTGTTGGTCTGTCCTTATTTCCCTCTCTCTTCTTCACACTGATTTTTCTCTCATCCCCATCTGTCTCAGAAAGCCCACAGCCTCGACTATGTGTGTGTGTGTGTGTGTAACTCTGCCAGACCCTATTTAGGCTTTATAGCTCACATGTTCAAGCTAGCTGCGTGAAGATGAAAATGCACTTTAATGGCCTGTAATATGGACCACGTTTAGCATGAAGTGGGCAAACGTGGCTCAAAGAGTTGGCAGTTCATCTTGTAATCGGAAGGTTGCCGGTTTGAGCCCCGGCTCCGACCGTCTCGGTCGTTGTATCCTTGGGCAAGACACTTCACCCGTTGCCTACTGGTGGTGGTCAGAAGGACCGGCGGCGCCAGTGTCCGGCAGCCTCGCCTCTGTCGGTGCGCCCCAGGGCAGCTGTGGCTACAATGTAGCTCACCATCACCAGTGTGTGGATGACTGTAGTGTAAAGTGCTATGTAAATACAGACCATTTACCATGAAGGTACATTTTGCACAGCTTCATAAAGAATGTTAAAATAGTTGTTAAAAAAGAGCTAGATAGAAAAAATCCAACACCTGTGTGAAAACTACACACATATATAAAAGCATAATAACCATAATGTAGATCCTGGTACTCTGCTCCCTGTCTGGTGGGGAAGGTGTTATGATCTTATTCTTCTCATCTAGAGTTTTGTATTCCACTTATTTCCTGTTGTTCCATGACTATTTTTGTTTTTGTACTATTTGTCTCTTAGGTCTGCTTTTCTTTGTTAGACATGCTGTTACGTCCTGTTTTATTTTGTTAGCCTCTCGTCTTGTGTCTGCTCTGCTGTGTGTGATTTTCCTGCCTGTTTTACTTACCCTGATTATATCAGTGTATTAAGAGCCTCAGTTAGTGGTAGTACCGCGCTGCATCGGCCTGTGGGTTTTCCCCTGCTTACTTTATGGACATTCCTGTTTCCTACCTGTTGTTGGATTTCAGTTTTATTAACTTTGTCACCCAAATCTGGATTTTGATCTGACCTGTGTTTTTCCCACTACATCTGACTGAAGGATCCTGAGCTAGTGTGTGGTTAAGCGATATCATCTACATATTGCCCAACGTCTCCTCAATGCACAGCTCAGGTTCTGAAACCAACTAATTATTGAGAAGGAAACATCCAAACAGCCAATATTGATAAAATAAACACAAGTGTCCAAGGAAAAACAACTTTAAATAGGTTTTACAAATCAAAAGTGTAAAAGGTACAGTCACAGACATCACAGCAAACAGCAGGACAAGATTATTTATACACTGAGACAAAACACAGGTGAGTGCAATCAAATTAGGCAAAAAGCAATAAATAAAACTTATGTGAGGCATAAAAGGAAACTAACCTTCAAAGTAAAACAGGAAATAAACAAGCAAATTAATACGGATGTAAATACTAACATGTTGAAGTAGAAAAACAGGAGAAATGATATATGAACACAAACATGAGAGACAGTGAGGAACAGCCTCAGAAACACAGGCGAAACTAAAAACTAATAGAACTAAAACAAAACAAAGGAAGTAAAATTCATCACTACAAAAACTACTAGAATAAAGAAAACAAAGGAGGAATGTCTAACACTGAATCTATCAGTCTGATCCATTCCACGGGTCACAGATTGTGGCAGAGGTGTGGTCTATGGCTCCGGTGCAGGGAAGGGGTCGTGGCGATCACATCAGACCCACAGACTGTGCAATTGTTTGTGCCGATGCTGGCGCCCGCCACGGCTGCGGCTCTCTAGGGAGGCTCAGACAGCAGCTCTAAGCTTGCTACCAGCCTTGATGGAGAGCTTTGGAGACATTTTCTGGGCCTTTTCGGCTCGCTTAGGCCTTTTGCAGCAAAACCATTGCCAGCGGTTCAGAGACTGTCGGATGATGGCAGAGGACCAGCTGCTCGCATGGACCCAGAAGCTGCAAGACTGGGCTGTTGGAGGGAGAGGTACAGATGCTGACATGTACTCAAACAATTTGTGGAAGGATTGCGCAGAAAAATGGCAATGGGTCCACTGGCATCAGCTGGCAAGCCTGAAGGCAGCTGTCATCCTGGCGGAGGACCTCCAAGTCAGATAGAGGTAGCAGAGAACCGCTTCCAGTGCTCAGGAACAGGATCCCTGGCTCCGCCTCATCGGAGGGGCTGCTGCAGTTACAGCCCACAAACTCCTTTTTGCTCGATCTGCCTTCGTGCATGCCGGAGCTGCAGGCACTGCACCTGAACCACGGAGGGCAGCACTGGGGCAGGAGTGCTGGTGGCCGGCACACCTGAGACGGGAGTGTCTGTTGATGGAGCCGGGCAGGTGTTTAATGCCGCTGGGGCTCCCACACCCTCCCCCCAGTCACCTGCTCAACAGAGTGGCGATAGTTGTTATAGTAAAGAAAGATGCGTCTGTATGGTCCTTTGTCAACTACCGCAAAAGTGGATTCCCTTGTCTGCAAATTCCAACGAAAACCAGCCTTCTCCACTTCAGACTCAGCCAGTTTCCAGCGCCTCATGGACCAGGGGCTGGGTCCTAACGCTGCAAAGCTTCTTCATTTACCTTCTCCCTCCCTTTTATCCTGCAGATGGGCACCTTGAAAGGAGGGCTTGGTGCCGCTTGTCCCAGCAGTAAGCGGGGGTCGTCCACCTGGTACTGTACACCAGCTGGAAAGTGACAGAGCTGGAGAGTAAATAGAGCACAGTGGAGAAAGAGTGCCTGGCAGTCTGGTGGGTGGTGGACTCTTTGTTACTCTCACACCCAGACTGGTGTGACTGTGTCAAAGGACGAACTGAGGTCTAGTACAACCGCATCAACGACCATTAAAAGATCAACTTATTACTGCGTTTGTTGTAGAAATATAATAGAAAAGAAGATGGGACAGAAATTATGTTATTCATTTCAAATAAAATTTTAGACTCTTTTTCTTATATTCACAGAAACAGCAGTCCAGCCTTCTTTTACCAATGCCTCAAAAACATGTTGCTTAAAGTCCTGCTTATAGTTGATTTAGTTGTGACCATTTCGTTTTAAATAAGAAAGAAGAACAAGCAAAATGAAATATTCTCATAACCACAACGGGTAACACTTAAGGCTCGTCAGTTACAGATGTTTTCATTGTTTCCGTCTTGGTCCTTGTAGAAGACGTCTCCATCCGGCTGCTTCCTCCAGCTCAGGGCCAGATCTTCATTGAGTCCCAGATCATTCAGCTTCTGTTTGAGCTGGGAGACACACAAACATCATTTTCAGAATATGACAAAATTATTCACTAATATTCACTATTCACTCTTTTTTGCTGCTGCATTTATAAGTTTGTTGTTAATAGATATATAAAAGTATTAAAGGATATATTAAAGCAGCTTAAGCTATATTTTACAGTAACGCTACAGTTAGGTGACTGAATTATTCTGCCCAAAAACCAGTTACCTGTTTCAGCATGGCATCCATCACATCATCGTCATTCAGAGCCACACTTGAATTTATCTCCAGCCTCAATCTCATGAC
The DNA here is from genome assembly GCA_015108515.1 of Hemichromis elongatus. NCBI lineage: Eukaryota > Metazoa > Chordata > Actinopteri > Cichliformes > Cichlidae > Hemichromis > Hemichromis elongatus. Next base: position 51,287 of record VUQR01013067.1, on the reverse strand, counting down.
TTGGGTAGGCACTGATTAAAGGATGAGGAATAGTCAGGGTTAGAAAACAAAGAATGCACAGCATACTTCATCTGCTTTTCCTGAGTTTTCTCAGAGCACAGGTGAGTTTAGTTCAGGACTGTCCAACTCATTTTACATGGCGGGCCACACAAAGCCTCGTTTAAGCCGGCCGGATCAGTTCAACTCTCCTTTCTGTCAGTCACAAATCAGCTGTGACAAAGAAAGAAATGTGCCAGCTCGACTCTTTGGACTTAAACTGTAACAAACTGCTCACTGCCCAGACTGTCCAGTTTTTGCTGTTGTTTGATTTCAAAAATAAAGAAATTTCCATAGTAAAGTGAAAAACAGAAACTTTTCTACTTTTCACAGAGTTACAGAGATCTTATTACAGACATAGCTAAGTGTTTTGCAATTTTGGATCATTTGTTAATAGCCAGATGCTCATTTTACATTTTTGTTCCTTCCTTTGCTTTTCCCAACACGCTGGCATTTAAATCCGTCTCCCAGTCTCTCGGTGTACCCGGCTGTACCACTACACTCGCTGTATTGGAATGTCTGCCCCCTTCCTGGTATGATCCCTGTCTGTGGCACGAGCTGTGTCCCAATTCAGGGGCTGCATCCTTTGTAGGCCACATTTGAAGGCCGATTACGTCACAGCGAGGCTATGAAGGCTGTCCCAGTTCAAAAGCTGCTTCAAATGCATCCTTCATCTCCCCAGATTTGAAGGATGGGTCGGGTGTATCCGTCATGGCCCCAACATATCCCAGAATTCATAGCGCGGCCCAGCCAGTTCTAATTTCCAGCAATGGTGGCAGCTACTTAGTTGTAATATTACTCTCAAAATTCTTTTCAATACTTGAAGACATAAAACACACTTTACCTGAAATACAGCAAAATAAATATACATCATTTCATCCCTGATGATGATTCCACGTAACTGAGCAGAGTGTTGTATTGATATCAAATGTGGATTCTCAACCTGCTCTTATAATAATTAGTATAAGGTTATGAATTTGAATGTCATGTGTTTGTCTGTGGCTGAAAAGAAGGCGTGAGGAGGATGGAGAGAGAAGACAGAGAGAGCAGGAAGAAACAAGTGTGCAAACAACAATAGTAGCTAAGTTTGACAAAGTAACTTTCTAAGCATTTCATGGGTGCTTTCTGTGGTTTCCAGTAGCACATTTAAAAAGAGACAAGTGGACATTCAAAACAGGACATGTTGAGATGAGTAGTAGCATTTTAGAGGATTCATTCATATCACCTGTTGTTTGAGTGTGTGTGATGAGGGAGCATTTGCATGAATTCAAAACCTTGTAAAACAGCAAATGTAAAGCAGCTTTTTGACCAGGAGTAAGGCGTGGCAGGGTGACTTTCCCATGCCTGTGGTGAATACTGCAGCTTTAATAGTTTGATGATTTGATGGACTGCTTCTACTGCATCTGCCTAACAGACTGAAACGTTGTGCATGTTGCTATAAATTGTTCCTTAACTTACTTTGAAAAATTTAGGCCAACATGACTGCGTCTAACTAAAGGATCGGCCATAAAAATGGTAACTTATATAAAAATCTTTGATCAATTATTCTTAGACAGGGAGCCCCGCTCAGGGTAAACAAGTGTTGTGTCAGAAATAAAGAAACATCAGTTTCACAGCCTAGTGAAACAGTGCAGCAAATCTTTTGTATCATTACTTTTGCTTCTTTATGTTTAACATCGGTCTGGAGTGATGTGTACGAGGCTCTGAGGTACATGGGAGCAGCCTTGTCTCCAGTTGAAAACATGTAATTAAATCCAAAACTGATAAAACTTAATATTGTGCTTAAATAAAAATATTAAGTAGACCGAACTCAGTTAATACTTTTTGTTCAAAAAGCTGATCAACTCAGTTTATTTGTTTTGGCCTAAATTAGGTACGTTGGAAATGTTGCTTTTCAGCGTTGGAATGTAACAAAGTACAGCTTACCACTGTAGCAGACAAATGCTGTCTTTCGGTCACAGGTCCAGTCCTCCCATTTTCCAGATGAAGGTACAAAGAGTCCCGACACACAAACCTTACTCCCCGAGCTTATATCAGGTTGAGTTGGATTCCAGTAACTAAATGTGGAGTTACTTCCATCTGTCCACTTCCAGGAGTCTCTGAAGAGGCCGATCCAGGCGGACTGGCCTGCAGGTAGCACTTCTGTCACCCTCTGGTTCTCTGACATGTTCCTCACACTGGCCAGGTCTGTGTGATGAGCTCTGCAGTAGCTCTGGGCCTCCGTCCATGTCATCGTGTTGTTGATGAAGACAAACGTCGCAATGAGTCCTGTGAACATACCAAAGTGAAGTCTTCTGAAGGACAATGTAGAATCCCTTAAACAAAACAGCTCAGGTTCCAGATGAAAATGCCCTGACTTATATATTTAAAAAACATTTTATTAATTAAAATCCTCACCTGTGACATCAGAACAAACTGCATAAAATTTACTGTCACATTTGTCATTATTCCATAATCCAGTCTTATGTAAGTCAGTGCAGTGTTCCTGCTTTAACCAGTTGTCCGGTTGTCCAGGCTCCCAGTTTCTGAACATGGCCTCATCATTTTTGTAGAAATCTGTGTCCGACATCGACCACTTCCAGCCGTTGATGTCACCATACATCCCAATCCAGGCTCGCTGCAAGGAATAATTAAAGTGTGTTGAACAAAACTATATGACCTAAATTTCTGGCTTAGTAATTAAGCCTGAACTGAATTTAAGAGGTCTTATTTATCTTTGGAATCACTGAGTTTGAACTGGACCCAGGGGATATATCTGGCCATCTGGTGCAGTAATTACCCAGTCACACCTGTAGTTATATGGTTAGCAGCATGTTATGACTCAATCTCCTATAGACCCCCTTGCAGTGGTTGATTGAGTGATTGATTGATCCCACCCCCTTTCCACTGTCTAGTAATCAATATACTACAAAAATACCTCCTTACAATTACATTATATGTTATGTGTGTTTTTTGTGTATGTATTAATTAATAATACAATTAATTAACTAACTAGTTCTAGATCTTTCTATCTATCCATACAGACATATATACACATACACACATATTCAATACCCCCAATAACATGTCAAAGGATACAAAACCTATAGATATACCAACATACCCGTGCACCCGCACACACATGAAAATATTGGATAAAAACGCCCTATCAAATCTCTACCTCCTCCCTACCCTGCAAAAACCATATCCTTAAACCGCTTTTTAAACTGACTCCTGCTTGGACATCGCTTCATATTTTTACTTAGTCTGTTCCACAGCTTCACTCCACACACAGAGATGCAAAAACATTTTAGTGTTGTACGGATATAAGGATGTTTTCAATTTAATTCTCCCCTCAAATTGTATCCCCGTTCCCTTTTAGAAAAACAATTTTAATTGTCAGGAAGTAGGCTTTTTATTGCTTTATACGTAATTTGTGCCGTGAGAAAATGAACCAGATCTGTGAATTTTAGAGTTTTTGATTTTAAGAATAGTGGATTTGTGTGATCTCTGTAACCAGTTTTATGGATTATCCTCATGGCCCTTTTTGTTATATAAAGATCGATGATAGCGAACATTTGTAAGTATTGCCCCAAACCTCTGCACAGTAATGCAACTACGGTGCAAGCGTGGAACAACAGAGAATGTGGAGGGATTTGTAGTCCAGGATGTGTTTTACTTTACTCAAAATTGAAACACTTCTTGAAATTTTGTTATGTATGTGATTTATATGCGACCAAGAAACTTATGTTCAAGTACTCTTTCAATTTTCACACCATCTATATGAATCTGCACTTGTGCATTTCTAAGGGAATTCCCAAACAGACTATTTTAGTTTTACTCAGATTTTGCGATAGTTTATTCCTGTCAAACCATTTTTTAATTTTGCACATTTCTGATGTAATTGTATCCACCAGCTCCTTTAGATTCCCCCCAGAACTTTGAATACTATAAATCAAGGAAAGGGACTTAGCTAGTGGGTGGGAATTTGGTACCTGTTTCCTTAAACCAGCTTTGCCTCATTTGTCCAGCAGACATTCTGGCAATGGATATCATACACTGACATGAAAATACAGAACAATGAAGTATCAGCAGTTAATAATAGATCGCAAAAATGTCTCCCAGGCAGTACTGAGTTACCACGGAGCTTACATTATACTTATTAAAGATAGCTGCTGCTTTGCCTAGAGGGGCCCAGAGGACCTTTTTGTTAGTTTTGTCTCTATCTTTATTTGACAAATTAGTCTTCAAGACACCCAAGGAACGATATTAACAAGGCTTGAGATCCAGCAGATTTTGAATAATTTTTCCTATGTGAATCTTCATCCACATTGTGCAACTCTGGGGCTTAAATGAATGAAAACATGTGAGATAGAGATTTTCCAGCACATAGGGAAAGAGTCTTGGGGATAGCAAGACAATGAGTCAAAGTGAAGAGTCTACACTACAGTTCAGGCTACCTGCACACATAGACTCATTAAAATAACCTTTTAGATGTGAGGGTGCAAACTTTAGTTCTCACCTTATAGGATGATAATTTTCCTCTACTTACATGTAAATATGTCTTTTAACCTAAAAGTATCAGTCTACCACCAGTTTCTGTCCAAGACACAAAAGAAAGTGAGTTTTCAAACTTTGTTAAGTAAACTCTTAATAAAAAGGCTCATCGGTTCTGCCTTTAATCGTAAAACTATTTGTACTGAGGTGATTCTAACGCTAAAATTTTCCGTTTCCGTTTTTGTTGACTCATTCTTGCCTGGGTCAGAGTTATTACTCTGCAGGAGGTCTGCTTAATCTGACTCCCCGTGAGTCAATCAGCTTGCAAATCAAATATGACTGCTGATGACTCTGTCCAAAAGGGTATGATGTTTACATGTTTGCGGTGTTCTTTTCAACCTTGTAAATGTGTCTGCGTGGGTAAACTTCTAAAAGAGTGGCTGAGTGTGCTTTATGAAAATCTAGATCCGGCCTTTAGTTAGCTAGATTTACAGGTGTGCGGCTGAGATCGAAGCAAAAGCCAAGTTCAGAGATCGGTGTCTAGTTGTCGTTCACATAAAATATATAAAATGTATAAATATATAAATGTATAAAATCTTAAATTGAAAGTTGTTCTTTATGAAGAGTAGGTCTATTTAAAAAAAAGTTTAACCCTAAAGGCTTTTCATTCACTGCAAAACAGCCTGTTTTTATACAGGAGGTGTGTGGGGGGAAATGGGTCTGTAGAGGTGATTCTAATACAAGATGCCCGAGTCAGGCTAGCTTTCTGGGATATGCCTACCAGGCTTACCAGAATCAAAATTTCTACAGTCATGCAAAATGAAATCATCACCGCTCTACCAATTCCAGCTGATGGATTAGTGGCTCTACATTTGGGCTAATATTTCAGATTTTGAAACCTGCTCTGGTATAAATATGCGGGACGTCAGCTTACATGCAGACTAACCCAAGTAGCTTCTATTGATATCCTTAAGAGTGCAACACATTAGGAGAAAGAAGAAGACAAAGAGGAAAGAAAGTGTCTCACTGAGATAAACTGCTCTGTCAATTAGGATTGATGACAAAATCCCTCTTCAGGAGTGCAGACTCAATTGAGTACACACTGATTATAAATCTACTTCCACTGCAAGGGCAGGACTGGGCTGCATAGGAAGCTAAATGAGGACAGAGGAAGAGCTAAGCCTCAAGAGGATTTTCCTTGTCCACTACTGAAAGGAGAGGAGCACTCAGGGAAATGATTCAGGCAATTTTTGTGACATCCTTTGGGCCATGTGTTTCACCAAACACTGGCCAGGTCAACTATGTACAAGTACACCGAATAAAGGGGGTAAAAATCTTATTGCAGCTGACTCTCTGGCGAATTGATACACTTTGGACGAGTCACCAGCCCTTTAAAAGCCTTGACACACACTTGACACCCACTCCAACAGTGAATTTGAATTCACCAGTCACCGAACATGCATGTCAGTAGGTGGTGCAAGAAAGCTGGAGCATTTGGAGAGGACCCAAACAGGCACAGAGGGAGCATGCAAATACAATGCTAGAAGGTCGCATCTGATGAAGAGCGTTGAACACCAGTGCAAAGTTACAATGTATGTGAAAAATGTATATACAATCTATATTTTTTAATATAACTGCTGTAATGTATATAGGCCATCTAGCCACAGCTAATTTGTAGATTTCTTCCCGTTTAGACTTTTAAGACACAATATGTCAATATCAAGATGAGATCAATTAATTATAATAATATAATAATAATTTATATGAAGAACCATTGAAGTAAATTTATTAAGAACAATAGAAGCTCTATTTCAGTGATCACAGATTTGTTTCAGCCATAATTTTGCTGTTTCGTTAAAAATTTTCAGGGCCAATCACACCTTTAAAATTCAATGTTAAAGAAGCGAAATTTATAAAAGTATTTATAAAAATATTATTAGCTTCATTTTACAATAGTTCTACTGTACTGGCTTTTTCAAGCTATTTTTGTAAGTCGACATTGCAGGTTTTACATCTGATTTGGTTGCCGGACCTAAAATAATCACAGTATGAAAGCATGTAAATATAACTGGGAAGCTTTTATAGGCAGACAATATTGTATTAGATTAACAGTTCAAATTAATCTTGATGGTTTTAAAAATTAAATTAAATTAATTGATTTGGTGCAGTTCTTTCTGATAAGTAATCATTGAAGAAATATCACATCATTTCCTCCCCTTTTGAAAAGCTGATTGCTAAAAATGCAAACCACTGCACCACCCTGGAGGCTCAGGATTCAAACAAATATGTAGAAAATGGGAACTAATGAAAGAAAACCACATACACTTGAGAGTCGAGTGAATTAAAAAGTGACAACACCTATTCTTCTGGGCTACATTTGACCTCCAAGCTCTGTATATCGCGGGTGAGCCGACTTTCCTCTCTATGACAGCCCGAGCAGTGGGCCAGTGGGATTTTGTCTTTTTGCATTTCCATTATCAGTACCTTCAGTTCTTCCATAGTCGGCCTGGAACCATGAAAAGACTCGTTACTTCTTATTACTACCTTTACTAAAATAATGTTACACTGATGACAGCTTAATGACATTCCAGCAAAAGCTAGGCTGACTTGAGGAAAAAATGATGAGTGACAGAATCCACTGATGTGAGGCAAACCTCGTGTACTGCAGGGAGATTACATCAGAGATTAGGTAACTGTCATCTAGATTTTTTTCATTGGTTATGGTGGACTTCATTTACCAAGGGACCTGGCCTGCAGCTTTCCCACAACACCACAAATGCCCTTTATTTACATGGATACAGTTAAAACATGAATATTTACACTTCACATAAATACAAATGGATTCTATAGGAATAAACACAAACTCACACACACACACACACACACAAATACATACACATTTCACTTTGACATCTTTGGTAACTGGACACCTGCTCTCTCCCGCCCTGACTGACAGCCAGCAGTAGAAAGTCCAGATCCAGTCCCAACTCTTCCTAAATGGATTTGTGAGGCATCCTGCCGCAGGCCTCCTAATAGCCTCTTGTAAGCCGCCTCGGGTCTGCTGTGGACCGCTTCCTCCCCGCGCTGAGAATAAGGGACCTCCTGAAAGGCATTTTTGGCTGTGCACCCTGATTCCTCTGGGTCATTAAGCTCTTGCAGATTTGGAGGGGCTTTGACAACAACAGGACATGCGTCAAAAAAGAGATAAAGTAAGAGTGTTTGTAAGACAGCAACACTGCTAACTGATGATGTTTTTGAATTTTTTGGATTGTATTGAATTAATCATATTTTCTCAGCTCCATGAACTGAAAAATGAAGCATTCTGCACTCAGCTAAGGCAAAAGAAGTACTCCCACAATGCCTTACTTTTAAACTCACAAGAGGAAAAAGCGTTGGTTTTAATGGTTTTATAAAGGCAGGTGTTGCAAAGGAAGACAAAAAAGAAAAAGGCCCACCTTGTTCTCTATTGTTAACACACACAAAAAAAGAAAAACATAAAAAGGTGGCCTCAGGTGTTAAAACAGCTTTTTCGATGCAGAGTGTCACATCAGTGCTGCAAAATGTCTCAAATAAACATAACAAGTTGAAAATGAGTATTACCTGACAGCTGTTAAGCCTAGAACACCAACGTGAATCCCTCACTTTCGTGTAGGTGAACATCACCCAGTGTTAGTACTAGGGTTACATGAATTTTAGTGATTTACACAAAAAAGATTTTGCCAAGTAAATTCAAGTCAATGTAGTTGCATTGTCATGTAATGCACTCTGCTTGCATGACATATGACCACTAGATGGCTTTAAAAGTGGGCAGTGCATCACCAGGTGTACTTTGTTTGTCTGCACATAATGGCATTGGATATGGTAAGGTTTTTGATCAAAATTTTGCAGAAATACAAAACTTTTAATACTGCAAATTGTGTAAAAAAAAAAAAAGTGTTCATAAGTAAAAGCAGCAAATCGCATTTGAATGCTACAGGCTGCAGTGGAACAGTGTTCTCCAAATGCTCTTTTTTTCGTTGCAGTCACTGCTGTGCTAAATAGCCAAATCATGAGTCGCATGGTTAGTTATTAAGGTTCAAACTAAACTAAAGCGCATAGGCCTGGTGTTGTTTCAGTGTATTGCTCCATGTTTGTGTTTTCATCTTTTACATTTGTTTTAAACTGTTATATTTTTTATCGTGCGAATCAAAGAAAGCTTTCTGTCCACCAGCTAGCATAAGTTTGTAATTTATGAAATGTGCCTTTGCTAGGCATGAAAATGACCTCTAAAGAAATGTAGCCTTGCATTGCATGTAGCGAGGATGACGGCAAAGGTGAACTGGTCCATCCTTCCAGAGCAGAGGAAGAAGTAAAACATCACCGCTGAGTGATTAGAAAAACAACAGTGGGCAAGACACATGTTCCACAGCAGATCTCTGCTGTGGAACATGTGTGACCGCCGGTGCCATTTTTCAGCCGCCTGCCACCAGAGCGTTTGATCTGCCTCTTTTTCTTCGTATCAATGGCCATGTGCGCATGTATGCGCGCGCACATGCGCACACATGGGTGCTTGTACTCCCCCACGTAAGGTTGTGCGGGAAGAAGGGAGGCAGAGGAGGGAAGCTTTTATATTAATGGCTGCGGTTAACCTGGAAGGGTCAAACCCATTGGAGCTGTTGATGGATCTAGACTGCAGGAGCTCTCTTTCTCTCTCTCTCCCAACACACAAAAACACAAACACAGTGTGGACCTGACTGCATGATCAGTCTCCAGGCACAGTGTGATGACCGGCGCCGTGGAGAGAGATAAAAGATAGTGTGGAGGCCAGGACAGCATGGACATGGTGATGGCTGGAGGGGGGGGAGATAAATATAAAAGAGCAGATCAGAGGGATGGTTACAGGCATTTTTATCAGAGGCAGACTAGAAAAGAATTATGAGTTTTTAAATTAGGGTAAAAAAAAAACTTTTAATGGGACAAGATAAATTTTCAGTTTTGAATTAATCCTTGAGTACAGTATATCACTGAGGGTTATGGTAACTGTAATCTCATAAAACCATTTGTATGGTGAGAATGCTGCACTACTTAGTGTAAATGCATAGTTCATGGTTATAGTTTACCAATAAGCACCACAAAGCAAAGACAGATTGTAACATTTTGCGAGCTTGACTGTAGGGATGGTGTTCTTTGGGTTATAGTCAGCGTTTCTCTTTTTCCAAACACAGCGGATCAAATTAATGCCATTGAGCTTGGTTTCACTTTTATCTGACCACAGCACTTTCCCTCAAGTCTTCTTTAAATGTTTACTTGAAAGCTTAAGACGGACCTGTATGTGTGCCTTCTTGAGCAAGCGCTGCTGGATTTCAATCCAGTATGGCATTAATGGTGTTCTTGGTTACTGTGGTTCCAACGGCCTTTAGATCATTAACAAGCTCTTCTCGGGTAGTTTTGGAATGATCCACCCACCATCTCATGCTCATCCTCACCCCATTTGGAGTTCTAGACCTTCCATTTCCATATAATCACACCAACAACTGTCACTTTCTCACCAAGCTTCTTGGTGATGGTCTTGTAGCCATATTGTGCAGGTCTACACTCTTGTTCCTGACATCTCTTGTCCTCTGAGGTGGAGAGGATGAGATGGAGGAAACTGATTCTGTGACAGGTGTGCTTTAGACACACATAACGACTTGAGATCACAAGTATCTGTAATTGATTGACTGACTGACTTTTGACTCATTCTAACTTTAGTGACTTGCAAATCAATTTCGAACTTTCATGTAATGTCATTTTTTGTTAATTTTTGGTTCATATTTGCTCTTTCTCAATTAAAGTAAAATGACAATAAAAATTATCTTTTTAAGTGTGCAAACTTACAAATGATGGATGGATGGATGACTTTTGAACATTTGACACAATACTATCATTGAGAATTACAACAATCATGAGCCAATGTAAACCTATCAAACATCCATCCAGCCATAGAAGATATAAATCGGTGACAACAGCCATGATCCACTCAAAAGCTGAAAGTGTATGTACAACATTAAACTGCAGTTTTATTACAAGTATCTTATCACATTACACACACTTATGAAAAAGTGAAGATATATGTAATTTATTTGTCCACTATAAGAAGAGTCTCACTGCAACTTTTGGGAGCATATGCAGCGCTCATTCCATGGACACTTCTGGATCAAAGCCCGCGTGTTATGATGTGTGCAGATAAAGCACTTGGTGTTCCGCTTCAGAATGGCAGCAAGCAGGAAGTACCTCAAAAAAACAAACCTATTTCCAAACCAAGGCATCTGTCACAAGTTACGGTCCTAATTGAATCAAGCCCGCTGCTCCTATAGACAGGGTTTCCCTGAAAATGCAATTCACCGCTGACTGGGATTTTAGAGCAAAACAAAAGGATGATGTCAGTAAAAACACAGCAGAGAAAGAACAAGACATGCTCCTAATTACATCACAGCATGATAGATTTCAAAACTTCTTTTTTTACATAGTGTGGTGTTGGTGAATAAATAGGTTAACTGCATTTGATGAGCTGACTTGGACATACAGTCTGGTGTTGGATAAGGTTCTATATATATTTTCTTGTTGTTAACAAATCCCATGTAAATACCACACTTTAAATCCAAAACTGTATACAAGTACTCTTACATATGAGTCATATATCTAATTCCTGTATCCCTTATTCATATCTTGCTCCAGCACTTTAACCATAGAAACTGTAGTTTATCTTGAGTCAAATCCCACTGTCCTACTGCTTGAAATACTAAAGCATTGTATCACTCCACAGCTGAAAATAGGTCCTTGCTCATGCGCCGTTACATCTCCTTGAGTAACTTTTCTAGTGTCCAGCTGTTTGACAAATCGCTAACATTTGTGACCACTTTTAAAAAAATTACACGTTCAGCAGGAACTGAGGCACAAACAGGCCAGAGAAGTAAAATAAAAAGTATTCAAAGACAGTTTGTTACATACCTTGTTTGGGGTTTTTTATTGGCTTTATATCTATCAGATATTATTTAAAACTTGCTTAAAATGCAGCCGCTAATGCCAAAATGATTCACCGATTAATCAATTTGTAAAGTGAAAGAATACTAAATATTTGTTGTGCCATTTATCCAGCATTTTTTTTTCACTTTCTACCAACCACAGTTGTTTTGTTTGTTTGTTTGTTTTTATCTTTGTTAAATGAAATGCTGAACTTATTAATATAATTCAATACTTTACAACATTTCACAGAAGAAATAACCAAGTCATTGAAAACTATTCATTGGAGACGATATGAATTTGTTGCAGCCTATCGGCATAAACATGATTGAGTGTAAAACAAAGAAATTCCTTATAAATGAACACAGTCATATCCCACAGCCGATAAGGTATTGAAGAGGTTGATTTGTATCCAAATAGAGTTATTTGGTTAAAAACAAAATGATTTTAAAAATTGTGTGTTCCAAATATTTACTTGAGTTTGATGAACTAAGGTATGCATGAGTTTAATTGTCTAATCTAATTTTTCCATAATAAACCAGTTGTGCAAACATGGTGCAGCACAATTAAAAACAACTTCATTTCCAAATTGATTTTTTTTTTTTTTAAATATCTAAGTCATTTCTCAAACAGCTGGGCACTTGTGTTTTTAGCAGTAATCTCCCAAAGTGGAGTAAAGAGAGAATTTGCTCGAAGTAGTCAGCTGCAGATTAATATAGACGTGGGTGTTCTGTGAGATACAGACTAAAGAAACAACTGCAGCACTAATACTGATAATGGTGGAAAACATGTGTGACGCTCTCATGTTTTTAATATTTCTTATCTTATATTAAAACTCTGTGGCGCAATAGAAGAAATAATAAGAGATCTTAGATGCAAAGGCACTTTGAGGCATCGTTCCATAGTTTGTTGACAGCTGCTTTACATCTCAGTGTAAACTAAA
>VUQR01013067.1:15308-37272 GCA_015108515.1 Hemichromis elongatus | reverse complement strand
CTCTAATACAAAGTTCTAGTGATGTCCAGTTGAGCCCAGGTAAAAACAAAACCAGTCATTTTAACTAGAATTCACAGAATCATACATGTTGTATCCGGGCAGAGACTTTGCTTAAGGTAGAGTATTTTAATTAGGAAGCAAGTGTCTGCTTAAAAGGGCAACTTCAGAAAAAAAACCTGGACTGGAGTCTCCAGAGCGTGGAAAAACTACTTACAGGAAACATCAGTAATGTAAATTCTAAGTTGTAAACACTTAAATAGTTGCAAATTATTAAAAGAATAAATCTAAATGTGGACAAAAATATTTAATACAAAGTGTGAAAACTTAAAATTATCGTTTAAATGGTTGTTTGTGATGCATCTTTCTATGAAATTTGAAGTGGACATTTTTAGTGAACTGCTTTCGCCAGAATAATCAATACGATTACATTTGATAGTGATATGTATGATTATCAGTCATAGTTTGAAATATCCTAAATTCACTCTAAAAGATCATGTGGCCAAAATTTAGTCAGGGAACAGCAGGAAAACACAACAGATTCACTCATTTGGTTAGCTACAGTAAACACTACATGACCGAGTTTTTAATAAACTTCTAAGCTCAGAGTCTACTCACTGCTTGATCACATTGAAATAATTTGATCTAAAGACGGTGCCAAATTTTCAGTTTAACTGAGAGGACAGGCCAATGCAAGTAAGGAGCGTGCAAATTTCCTTGGTTACATTAGGTCAAAAAGAAGGGACTGAAATGTGCCACTGTAGCTTCACTCACTGCAGCGGTAATCCTAAGTCGTGTGTTTGCCTCCTAAAAATGTTCTGCAAATTGCACACGTGAATAAGTCGGTTTTCGGTGTCAGATAAGCGTCCTTGTAGCATGAAAGTTAAACTAGCACAAGAATCGACCGGCGCCCTTTTGACCACATGCATCATTGTTAAGCATGACTTCAACTTCTGCACGAAAATCAACAACAGCCGAAAACCTCATCGCTGACAGAAAACAAAAGAAAGTTCTTTAAAAGCCACAGCAATGCAATCCACGTCCAGTGTGTTTCAGGAGATAGAAACAGCCAGTGCCAACAGGGTTACAAGTAAGTTTGTCCATTTAATGATAGTAATGGGGATCAGCTGTATGAACAGGCATGGCTCACATCCAGGAGAATCTATCAGAAACATATGTGAGGAGAAAATGTGAGACAGTCCAACAGAATTCTAACCTGGTGTTCGGCCAGGGTATAGCAGAGCTGTGGCTTTTACTACATTTTATTATTTTTGCCTTTTGAAATCAAACAGCCATTGTTTTTTTGTTTTTTCAAACTCAGAGTGTAAATGTGAATCTCTCTAAAGAGCTGCTGTGTGCATATTTACATCTCTGAGAATCTACAAGTCTCCACAACACTTGAAGGCCTAACGTCCATTTTTAATGTAACACCTACCAAAAGGAGAAAAAGACACACAAGAAATGTGACATTCTGCATCTCTTCTCTTCTCACCTCCTCTCATCTTGTAACTGACCTTTGTCCAAAAGCAAGATAAATGCTCGACCAACATGCAATCTGATATAAGCTCATTAATTCAGACATGACACCTCCCAGCAACTCCAATCAGTGTTCGGGCTGCTATCTGAAGATGCGTTTCATAATTAGTGATTTGTCGAGCAATCATGGCCGAAGCGCTGATTTGAGTTTGAAGTGACCTACATAACTGAGATGTTTAGAAAGGAGTGAAAGTAAAGGGTTCGTGCTCGTTATAAAACGCAGTACTGCCTCCAGCCCATGCAGCTGACAAACAAATTCATTTTTGTTTTGACGCTGTCAATAAAGTCCATGAATGCTTAAAATGGAAAAAAATAAAATAAAATTGTCAATACTGGCCTGTGTGTAGCTGTCAGTCCTCGGTAGCACGGATAAATCGTAGGCGGCTGCAAAGTGACTTTTGGCTTGCTGGATTTGCCCGTAGCGCTCTCGTTTTCTCCACTTTGCCCTTCGGTTTTGAAACCACACCTTTTAATTTAAAAAAAAAAAGAGAGAAATATAAAATCTGTTTACATTTAATAATTTTATTTCCTCCCAAAGGCTCAGAATGCGAGAAAAGTAGTCAATCTATTAAAAACAAAAAACGAAAAGTAAAAAATAATAATAAATGCAACATTAAAACAAAAATAAATTTAAAAAAACATGTAAATTTGTTTCATCTATCTAGAGCTTTATGCTTATGTATTTACGTATACTAGCCTATATGATTTGGGATGGTAACGCCGCACTAAGATCCGTTTAGCGCTTAAAGGCTCATTTTCACATTATGTTTAAGCAAAAATGAGTCGGTCAGTAAACTCTACCTGCACTCTAGCCTCTGTTAATTCCGTCCTCATTGCCAGCTGTTCCCTCACATAAACATCTGGATAGTGTGTCTTCTGAAACACTTTCTCCAGCTCCTCGAGTTGCGCGCTGGTGAAGGTCGTCCGGTGTCTCCTCTTCTTGCTGCTGGACACGTTACTGTCGCACTTGTCTCCCATTTCATCCAAATCGGTTTTCTCCGAGCCGGTAGTCACCGGAGACGCCCGCAGAGTACAACAACTGTCCATGGGCCTCCCGAGGTCAGAGTGCAAGGTGTCTTCGTCCGTTTTTGGCACACTGTAACTGGCTACAATAAAAATAAGTGTTAACAACATCTGTCTCAATTTGATAGCCACTGCTCCAAAATATGTAATATACAAGCCTGTATTGTAGATTACATTAAATTATTTTATATGTTATATAATGTTAAAAAAAATAGATTAGATTAAAAATTCAAAACAAAATTGTAATTAATAAGTAGAATAAAACTAAACGCCAGACGAAGAAAAAAAGATCGGCTGCGGGAAATTAAAGC
This sequence comes from Hemichromis elongatus, assembly GCA_015108515.1. NCBI lineage: Eukaryota > Metazoa > Chordata > Actinopteri > Cichliformes > Cichlidae > Hemichromis > Hemichromis elongatus. Next base: position 34,405 of record VUQR01013067.1, on the reverse strand, counting down.
TTTCCCCCCTCTTTTCCTCTCTCTCTCTCTCGCTCTCGCTTCGTTTAACTCGCACACATTTGCGGTGTAACTTCTGACTTCGCAAAAATGAGCGTAACAAGCGTTTACTCACGGGTTTGATCCCCGCAGGGAGAGGAGCGGTGCTCGCCGCTCTGCAGCCCGAAGGCCTGCACACATTTTGGGGAAGACTTGGTGAAGTACTGCGCGCTGTCCAGGCTCTCCATGACTTGATCCATGTAGTAATCGCTGGCCTTCATCGCTTGGTTTTTCAAGGCAAACTTATCCTCCATGTACTCCATCATCTTCAACAAAAACCGCTCGCTCTAATCAAATGTCACCATAAAAAAAATGTAAAAAAGAGAAACTAATCGCTGTGCGCACCGAGGAGTAGAGAACCGTCTTGTAAAGCAATAATTCGCCGATGAAGATAATTTGCTCTGTCTTGAAGCCGCAACGTCTTTATAGCCCCAAAGAGAACGAGATCCTTAAAGAGCACCCCCTCTCTGAATATGAAAAAGCGCCCTCCTCCCACTCCTCCTACGCCCCGAATCCAAACCAAACAGCAGTTTAACGTGATTGGAGACCCACAACGAATTCGAGGAAACAATCAAAAGTGACTTTAATTTACAGCATGTTTAGACGTCCAAAATGAGGCAATAATTTTTCTACAGCTAAGCCTTTCAGCTGAAAATGGGATTTAATTCGCGTCTTTGGAAATCTTCTAAGAACTCTGCTGTGATTTATTTATTTGAAGGGATATTTTAACCTGCAGGTAGCGGAATAAAGTCAACAGTCAGATCTACTCAAATGAAGGAGGTTTTATAGGCGTACATATGTAAATAAGTGTGTTATATTTAGAAGTATGTCATTTAACCAAGTTCGCAGGATTGATTTATGAACATTTTAAAGAAAAGATCATTTCTGAAATTTCAAGCCATTAAAAACGATATTAAGCAGATTTGACCCTGTCGAAGCAAGTAAAATAATCAACTATAATTAATAATTAAAACAGAAAGGTAGGAAATGCGCTCGTCTTTGTCAGGTAAATTATTATTGTTTTTATTTTTTGTTAATTACAACAACAACAAAAAAAAATCAGCTTATTTCAAATCTCTCTGAAAACACAATGGAAGATTTCTTTTTCATTTATTTGTGCCCAAAAACAGATCTTTATTAACACCGTGGCACGTTTCAGACTTTCTCTAAATATGGATTTAAAGAAGTGATTTTATTATTATTAATTTTCTAACACGATAATAATGTAAATTTAATGTCTGGTGGCTTTAGAGTAAGATTTCTTTTTAGCTAAACTTTAAATGACATTTCGAGCCGCGCGGAAGATCTTGTGCACTTCATTGCTTTGTAACGAGAATCTAATATTGCGGCTGCAAACCTGCAGATGCTACTGCATGCAGCCGCTCCTTGATGCCTGCGAAAGTAACTGCAAACTTTTTAAAAGCACAAGACGAGAAATTCTTTTCAGTTGGGATAAAAACTTAAAAGCATGCTTTCTAATTACGGAAACCGTTGTCTGCTGACTGAAGAGAGGATTTTATGAACTTTAGCAATAAACTGTTCCATTACTGGAATATTGATCATTCTTCTTTTTTTTTCTAACTGAAACATCCTGTTAATGCAGGAAAGTTTAGTTTTATTAAAGCCAGGAGCCCTAAAGAGCAAGCACACACACACACACACACACACACAGGATCCAACTGCCAGTTTTTCACACACAAAAAAAAGAACAGGAAGAGTTGTTCTTCTGTATTTTCTTATTTTAAGAATTTTGTTACCGCTAACCAAAGCCCATCTTCCACCTCCACATCTCCACTCCGAGCTACACCACCTGCGATGCACACCGTGCATAGCTTTGGTTCGTTCAAGGGTCAGTGGCAGTTACCTGGGGCTGCATGGTGCCACAGGAGAAAAAATAAAAATAAATAGGTGTGCTCTTAAGTAGCAGGGGGTGTCTTAGCCTTCCTACGATGACCTTGCACACTGGCTCATGCTGTGGAGAAAATGTTAAAAGTTCACTGTGGTTTGGTGGGCTTTCTGCTGGAAATTCCAGCCACAATAGCTCCTGCATTGGTTCTGCAAAAATGGAGAGGATGGTCATGGGTTGATCAGTCAGGCTAATTCTATAAGTGCTGCTGCCAATGTCATGTGAGCAACCTTAAAAGATCTACAACTTCACTTTAAAAAAAAAAAAAAAAGGCAGTTATAAAATATATGATTGAATTGAACTAATTCTAAACCTTTTAAGTCTTAATATGAGTGAAGATGATCAAACACACAAAGAAGCTGAAGCTGAACAGGCCAAAATATGCCACTTCAGAAGGCATAAACATGACATCATGATGCCCAAAGCTCCCCTTGGGTATAATTCAATTTACTGAAATGTCTTCAAACTTTGGCTGCATGAAACACACACACACACACACAAAAGACCAAAGTTTATTTTCCCCAAAAGCACAAACTGTGAGCTTATTGATGCCACTCGAGTCTGCAGAACATTTGGCTGAATTTCAGAAAGCGAAAGCAGCGCATCAGCGTCACGAAAGTTTGTTTTCATTTTGTTTGCCTTTTGCTTTTCCATAGTCAGGCATTCCTGAACACTAACAAGCTTAAAGTCTCAGTGATTTCACTAAGTCCTCTGAGTTCATGTTAACATGTTGCACAGGTCCCCTATACGGCTGAAACCACTGCAAACCGTCCAGTTAAGTAAGTCATGCTGTGGTACAATACAAGGATAAAGGAAATGGCAAACACATTGTTTATAATAGTATATGTGGTTTTTTTTATATACCAGGGGAATTATGAACGGGAAATTCCTTCTTCTTCGTCTTGTCATCGTGAAGATATTTTTTTGTGGACTACAAATTTTGCATTTGATTAATCAATTAATACATAAATAAATTAATATTTTTTACTAACACTTTGAAACATATCTAAGAGATTTAGGCTTAACCCAAAAAAAAATGAAAAATCAATGAACAGCAAAACGGCCTCTATGACCTCTGTGTCATGGGATATGCTTAAAGACAGACTATAAAAGCACAAAACACCACCAGAAAAGGCAGATTAAGCATTAAAATTAACCAAATGTAACAATAACACAAAAAAAAGCTAAAATAAAATATCACAATAATTATTATTACAATACAAAAAAATGTTTCCTATTTACTTTTTCATAAAACACATCTAACATTAGGAATCATCATAAAAAACAGACATAAAACAGTGTGTCCAAACATTCATTTAATGATGCATCTCATTATGAAAACACATTTCTATTTTCTTTTCTCAAACTTGTAGTTAGAGGGCAGCTTGCACAATGTTCGTACTCTGAAAAAGCTAATTGTGTCATAAAGTAGAAATAAATCGAATCCAACTCCTCTGTCATTTTCATCAATAAGGGTTTTAAATTCTAAAGCATTTTTAAGTGAAGCAATATATCTCTGCAAAATGTACTTACAATTTAAACCCTTTAAGATTTAATATTGACTAGAAGAAAATGTAATCACTTCAGAGGGTATATTATTTTCTTCTAACACACAAATTTGATGTCAACGTCATGCCACACCCTTATCCTAGATCACCAAAAACCTCCCACACATTTAAAGGTCTGTGTTTCTCATTTTTTAAACTATTTTAACATCACAGTAAATTATTTTGCAAGTACACAAGTATTGTTCAGAAATCTTTCCAGATAACCAGTGGTTTCCTCAAATTGAAACCGCTGGCTAAAGTTAACATTTCACGTGTCTACATTCATAAATGAATGGGAACCCAAAGGCTGCCAGGAATTGTTAATAACTCCACAACATACTTCAAAAATGTTCAGCAAAAATGTGCAAAATTTGCAAATTGTAGCAAAAATAATGGAAACGTGGGTTTATGCACTTGAATGCGTTCAAAGACAGCCCTTGGAGAGATCTGGATGCAGAGTGCAGTTGAGGCTGAGAGGGAGATTCCTGGTCTTATCTAGTGCTCATTTTACAAGGCAATGGGTTTTGGATCTCTTGGGTTACATATAATTTACCTATAATCCAAATGTAAACAAATGAAATGAAGACTGGTAGATTGCAGCTTCACAATATCACTTCAGAAGACGAAGCTGCAGAAAACAGCTCTAATGGCAAATTTTAACTTGTGTCAAGTCATACTAGTGACAAGACATAGGCACATATAGGTTACACACACACCTGTATGGAAAGTAAAGCATCAGATTTGACTTCTGCAGTACTGATATGGTCACAGTGTACAAAAAAGCCCCCAGAAGAATCAGTTACCCCCTGCAGGAGAACAGTGCTCTCCAGTTTCAAAACAGCCCCCAAGTGGGCAGGACCACCACATCTCTGGCATACGCCACTCTCCAAGACAAAAATCCCCATCAGATCGTGTACAGTCAAAACACAGCCTCAAGTCATGCTTAAGTGAAAGACAGAAGGAAAATAAACAGGCCGACATGCATTTCCTTCCAGGGAGCCACTCTGCAACTCTGACTATTTGTTTTGACATTCATTAACTTATCATTTTCAGGCAGCGGACCAGCAAGGAACCTTCAAGCCTGAGGTTCACTGCCTTCAGTAGGGTTTGTGTTTGTGGACGGACGCCTTGGCTCTCCAAATTCATATACACATACGAGGCCATTACGATCCACGGCAGAAGATAAAAAAACAAAAACAAAAAAAACAGTGTTCCAAATCTAACACCAATGTTTGTGCTGAGGACATAAATGCAGTGATTTCACATGCACTTTTGGTTAGCAAGAGCTAAATGCAAATGCGAGGCAGTTGAACTGCGTCTAAAATTCTGCACTTTCATAAAGTTAGCTCTGAGAAAGCAACAGAAAATTGGAAAAAGGTAAGACTGATCTCATGGTTACAATCTGTAGTTAAAATCTGCATTGAGGCGAAATGACAGAATCCTAAGAAATAGGCATTAAAAGTCCTGGTTCTTATTTCCTGCCATCATTTGCATATAAAGCATGTCATCCACTCAGCATTTGTGACTTTGTTCCATGTGTTTCGGTGCTAGTTGGATGCAGTGAGGCTTGGGCAATGATACTTGAGAACACAGTATTTGATACTTAAATGAACATAATAGAACCGCCTGCAGATATTTGGGCTGGTCTGAGTCCTGTTGGCCTCAATTAATTTACAGAAAAGGGAGTCTTGACTTTTCATCTGCTTTTCCATCTCAGTGCAGGCAATAAAACGTCATTAAAAGTGAAGCTGATCGGCAAAGAAAAATCACATTTAATTTTAATAGCTAAAAAAGTTTTATACCTTAAAATTTGTGCTTTGCACAACAAAGTATCCACGTGAGCTCTTCCAATGCATATTTTAATAAACTTTTGAAGCAAAATGCATCCAAGCACATATTAAAAAACACCTACTGCATCTATTAGAGGCTGCAGAGCCAGGGCAGGAAAAGTGGTGACCTCTGGAAGGAGGCTTTGTGATTTCACTTGCGCACTCTGTCCCTTTTCTTGCCTCCTCCCCAGCCACCGCTCAGCTGAACCGGGTTGTCACGGAAGGAGGTACGCTCCTTTCTTGATGGGGCAAGCGAGACTCGCGCGGGAGATGGGACTTCCTTTTCTGGAGACAAAACGGAAGAAGCAATATTTAACACATAAAACAAGCAGTGACTCACACGATATGTATTTTTAAACAACGGTTGATACCGAGAACTCGTTTTGTAATTCTGTGTCTGCTCAACCCTTTTACAGACTTTATTAACATGGGTTATTATTAATTTCATAACATAGTTTTCTAGAAGGAAGGCCATCTTTGCAACATTTGACATCATGTCAGTTTGCTACTGTCTTCACATTATAGAAATTGTTAAGTATTTAAAAATGCATGACATAAAAGTAAATATAAAAGCTTTAACTAATGATGCAGTGTTAAGTAAGTTAAAATTATGAGGATTTGTAATATGAATTTAATATATATGTTTTGAAAATTGAGTGTCAATTTTGTGCCACTCAAAATACTCGAGATGGTGCTGTATTAAATCCCACACTAAAGACTTAAGCGTGAGCAGGCGGGTTTTTGTATTTTTGTTCTGTGCCTCTCAGGAGCAGTGTGTGTGCCGTATCAGAGGGCGTTCCACTTTCACCTGGGGGATCAGTACAAAGCTTTTCAAACACACAGAACAAAGGCAGCGCTTCTACAGGGTATGATGCATTCCACGTGTAGAGCGCAAACCCGCAGTCAGCACGGCTGCCTCACACAGCGAGTCCAACGGCACGAAGGGCTCTTTAGGTGGGAGGGCTGGGATGCATCGCACGTTCTATGCTAGCCCCAAATATCCGCACAGCTGGCAAACTGTATAGAATATCCATCCACCCACAAGTCACACCTAATCACACATCTCTAGGTTTTGATTTTGTTCAAGTCTGTTGGGCTAACACTGTGACTTTCCTTTCCTCGCGGTCTCTCTTAATACACGTTAAAGATCTTGTAAACCAACACAGTGTTTTGGTGTTTATTTCCACAAACCGCCGGTCAGCTTTGGTGGCTCAGTAAATTAAGGAACTTTGAGCTGTAACGCTTTTGAAGTCAGAAGTCGAACACTGAACTTGTGCTGCATATTTTCCTAAGAGGACTGCTAGTTGAGCACTCTGTTGTTAACAGCACAGGGGTTTATTTTGGTTTAAAATGCTAATTTTAACAAACCACTGTGACCAAACAAATTGTTTTCAATCATTTTACTCCTATTAGGGTTGCGAGGGCAGATATGCAACTTAGGTAGTTTCCTCTGCACACGTAATGAAAGTATTGTGTGAGCCTGGAAATGCATTTTATGGTACGGTCGCAGCAAGAGGCGAGTATCACATTGCAACAGGTTATAGACTATTTATGTAGTCTTTACTGCTATAACAAACTAAGTGAACCCTCTAACTTTAAACCCCCACCTTTATGATGTATGCTGCTTTAGAGGCAAAAGGCGATGGCTAGTCACACTTTTTCGCAGGATCACGTAGGCTCAGTATGAAGATTTACATCAAAGAAACTGCACTCCCTGATTTTACTCCATAAGACATTTCCAAGCCATGACTTTTTGATGACCGCTGGGTCCCATTAGATGCCCTTTCCAAGTTTATAAAATATCTAATTGGCTTTTCAAGAAATATTCTTTTCTTACACATACATCCATATTTCAATTTGCCCTTCACAATTTTGATAATGGGTGTTTTGATCGGTGCGGACAAAGAGGCTTTCTGACTCCCGGCCACACTCTCTATAGAGTCTGCCAGCCTAACAGGGAGATGCTCGTTCCTGCTGCTGCACCTCGTGGATATCATTTTGAAATCATCATCGGAATCCAATTTGGCTTCGTTAACATGGACAGGGTTCTCCTTCACTCGGATTCCTGGGCTTGTTTAATGTGGTCATCTGCTTGTCAGCCTGTCAGTAGCATCTTTGTCACTCAAACTCCTAAGCCCCACTACTCCTGACAGAAGGGCTAGTCATTCTTCACTGAAAGGACTGATTTTTTTTTTCCCTCTCTCTCCCTCGCTGCCTGTTTCCTGTCAGAGGAGAAATTCACGACACTCTGTCCCCAGCCCGACCTTGTGGCTCCCCACCCCTTCTGCAGCAGACGACCAGCGGACTCAGTCTAGGCTGCATAAGCAGCAGCCTTTATCCCTGGCTCCGTGCACTCAGATCTGTGTGACCCAGTAGTCATAGGTGCAACTATGCAAACCTAAAGAGATCGCATGTAATAAACACGCAGTTCTGTGCAACCCCCGAAAAGATTTTGAAGAGTTTGAATTTGAGCCCGTGTTTTTCTCTCTCTGCAACTTTCTAGGATTGCAATAATTAACATATTTGCATAAAATACATAAGAGTTTGCACACATGAGTTTTAAATATATATACACCTCTAAATTTGCTATAAATTATACAGTGTACACTACATTTCTCTGGATTACACTAGATTTTAAAAAAAATAACTAAGGGAAATACTTCTGTAAGGAGAGTTGGGTTTTTTACATTAGCATACATACATGCATACAGATATTTGTTTACACTGTGCTGAGAGACCAGTTTATTATTCCCAGTATCACTGCGATGTCGTGGAGAAAAACAGTTCACAAGTTTACAAGACTCACTTGCATGACTGGAGGAGGTTCTACGGGCATAGCCATTCACTTTGGAACCCTGGCCAACCAAACTGCAATCTGAATATGCTGGTATAGCCTGCATGCACCATACACAGAAACAGACACACACACACACACACACACACACACACACACACACACAAATGAGGCCCAAAATGACACTCTGCAGTCGAAGTATAAATCTAAAAAAACTGGAGGAAAGGGGCGACTCCTCTTGCCAGTAAACATAAGTCACACTGCTCCATAATGGCACAAGGAGACCTGTGGTTTCTGACTTCAAAGACTTCACAACCATCAGCATCGTTCTCAGGTCCAAACAAACTGCTCCAATGTGACACTGGGATTTCAACAAGTGAAATTAAGAAGTCGAGCCCAGTTGGTCCAATTGAAAGTGTCACTGCGGAGCTAAACCTCAGACTCACCCCCCCTCTTCCTCCTCCTTTAAATCAAAGTTGACGAGACAGACTCCGAGGGAGTCTACCTACGGTGTGGGATGTGACTCTGACTGGTAAACATAAATACTACTACATACCTTGACATGCATGCAACTGCTCCACAAATAGATTCAAATCAACGGGGGAAAACAGCATGGCGGGGGTGGGGGAGGGGGAGGGGATACTCACCACGAGCTGCACTCTGCCTCCATTCAGAATGGATGAGTTTATGTCCGGTAAGAAATGATCACTGAGGATGAGACACAAAATGTTTAGATGATTAGTGTTCTGCATGCTTCACACCAATCCAGTGATTAACCGTCTTCATTTTCAAGCAAAAAACTCATATTAAATTTCATAAAAAGAAACAAATTACATGGATTATGTCTCTTTTTTAAATAGGGCAGGGGTAGCACAGGCACACCTACACACACACTTACTTATTTCTGTCTTGATTAAGCAAGAGTTAATAATGTATTTTATTTTATAACGATATAGCACAGGTCTTAAGGTGAATCGATAAAGATAGATGCATAAACTTGACACATCACCTTCATCATCTTATGATCTACAATGAGTAGCTCACCTGTCTGACTGCCCATGAGTGGCCTGGGTTTGGAGCCACTGCTGAGTTTGATCTTGCTTAGTTTGCTCGGTCCTCTCTGCCTGCTGATGGCCCAGTTTAGCCCCACCAGCTGCACTCCACAGAAGAAATGAAATAAAGCGTCACAGGCCGTTCTTTTGTCAGTTTGTTGGTTAGGTAACATTTTTGCTGACAGTGGCAATAAAGAAATAACTGCCTGATCACCGAGTGCTGCGGAGAAGATGACGTGAGTCTAAATGACAGTACAGGGCTCACTTTAACAGATGCTTACTAGTCTTCAAGCTGAACAAATAAACAGCTGCAGGGCCTGATCTGTGGCAAAATTTGACATGTTATACTGCCATTACAGCGTGCCAGCTTTCCCTCATCGGTCATGTTAGGGCAGAAGGTGGTGTAATAATTCACGTAACACTGCTGAAAGATGCAACGGGAAAGGCCTCGTTTTGTTCCAACAATGGCAGTGACTTGTTTTTCTTTGTAAAATTGAATCCAAGCAATGTTTTAAAAGTTTGTGAAAGTGAAAAATACAAGAGGCCTGTGATTTATGGGTTATGCTGAAATCCCATAATAAGGTCGTAATTAAAAATAAACATTTACGTTGCACTGACAGTAATGCTGCCTTAGATGGGTGTAAACTGATAATTTATTTTGACAGGCCAGTGCTGGAACTAATGATGCATTTATTTAAGCCATTCACTTGCTTTTGCTGAGTTGTAAAAAGGAAAAAAAAGAGCTTTACAGTTTTCATGGGTTAATTGAGAAGCTGCACTAAAAACGTCAAGTGATAGATGCTTCCCGTGGGGCAGCAAAGGGCAGGAAATGGCTACTTGCACTTCCCCAAGATGAGGGAGAAAGAGGGAGAGATGGTGCATGAGGAGTGCAGATATCTGTTTTTAAACACCAGCCTGCTCATGTACAGTAAATACAGTGAATACAAAGGGTAAGTAAACACATGCGCATATATCTGTACACATTGATCTAAGATAAGAACCATGAAAAAAAAAATCATTTAGTTTGATGTACTTGAGCAGCATGGAGAGATTTCTTCTCACATTCCCCCCTCAGAACCCCCTACTAGAGCTTCCTCCTGACCTCCGCCAACCTCCTCAATCCCCCTTGAGTACTCCTCCAGGACATCATGAGGGAGGCCTGTAAAAGTCATGCCTGTTAAGGGGGGGGCTTTTAACCTCTCGTCAATATCAGAGAGCTGGGGAGGAGGAGGAGCATCCAGGTTTTGGCCTGCAGCAAAGCAGAGATGAAGGAGAAATGATGTTGTCACTTAGTAGTCTCCTCTCCTCGAACTTCACTAAAGGAACAAAAAACGCTGAGTCCTGCAAAGAGTCAGTAACAGTGCTAGCAGTTTAGTGTCAGCATTTGAGACCATATACACATTATGAAACCATTCACTGAGGTCACGAATCAAGTGAGCTGTAGATTTTTTTTTGAAAGACTTTTATAGATTCTGGAGCAGCCAGAAGAGCCGTTTTCTGGCAATGAGAAAAAAAAGGCCTTTACTTTAAAAGCTGAAAGCCTGAATCTTCCTCTTTTATATACATGCTATGTAACAAACCAGCTCTAAATGTAAAAGTGTGAGATGGAATAACAGTGAAAATTTGTGGATTAGAAGATCTATCCACAAGGAGTGTAAAGCTTTTCTAACCCCCCAAAACTTGGTTTCATGCATTATGTGACTTTTATCTAAATGGCTCTACAAACATGTCGCTGAAGCTAATCTGAATCAAAATAAGGTCTGTAAAAGTTGTCTCTTGCAAACATATTGGCTGGTTTTGGTCTGCTAAAACATGAAAATAAAAACCACATTAGGATGGAACAATTTATACACGCTAATCATCTTTTGATCTAAAAGCATTCTAAACTCCATTTGTTAACTTTGTAAAAACACTGGAACACTAACAGGAAAATGTTTGTGGCGATACTTGAACAGAACCATTTCAAATTGCATATCATCCAAACACATCAGAAATTAAAAATGTAAATGTTTAGTTCCCACATTTTCAGGCACTGCTCCTGAAAGGACTTCTAACTTGACAGATTAATGTGCTTCTCAGATACTGGAGACTTGTAATGGACCTTCTGTAAGTAACATGAATTTAAATGAATAAAACAGCTAAAGTGCAAACATTTTCTGTTTTGTGCATACAGCTAATGTCGTATAGAAAAGCATTTTATAATCCTGTTTTCTTATGCATTTGCAAAGTGGAAAAGAATCAGAGCGTGTGTGACGTTTTAGCTCAGTGGTTTTGGTTAGATGTCTGACTTTGTGAATGAATGATGCCCCAGTGCACGCTGGCTCAGCTCGTTTCCGAGGTGTGCCAATGCACCTCAATCATGTACTATGAGGAGAAAGGCTCCACTGTACAAGATAAATAGAAGCTTAGAGATTACAGGGCTGAAATTGGATGCATGTGAATGGTGGGGAACAGCTTAGGTTATTTTGACTGATCAATGATAAACAAAATGATTGTGTTTCAGTTTGACTTTGTTGATGACATCAAGTGTGAAATCAAGTTAAATGCTCAGGAGGTAGGGGAACCAGGCTGAAACAAAAATATATACCATTGTGTCTCTGTGACACGAGGACGGATGTTTGGTGGGGTTGGATCTCAGTTTGGATGGAAGAGGATGATTAGAACTCTGTGTGTATATGTATGTATATGTATGTGTGTGTGTGTGTGTGCATCTGGAGGGGTCGAGTGGTAATTAAGAGAAGAAATTAGGAGAATTCCTTAGACGCACACCACACTGTCAACCTCTGCAGCACCCCAGACACATGCAGAAGATACAAATAATTTTAAACAGGAAAAGGTACATCTATATATTTTTTAAACTTTTAGAAGAAAATCTTTTGTGGCTCTGCACTATTCTCTCCCTCTCTGTCTCTGTGTCTGGGTATGTAAACTGATACCCATTTCAAGTGGGTTACTCATGTCCAGCACATCCACACAAAAAGCCCGGATAAAATAAACACGCAGCGTCAGATATCTTGGAAAGAATCTGTCATGGGTTTGAGGCTAATCACCTCCAGAAGGAGCTTGACTCGAGGCCTGAAACGTTAGCCCCTGTCGGGGAGCGCTGGCTGGGCCAGTGTGGGGCTGGGCTAGCCAGGCCCCGGGCACTGGTGATGAATCCGGAGGAGGGGGTGCCTTACACAGGTCAGGACCAGGGGAGCAAGGAGGTAGGCAAACCTGGACCTTTTTACAGAGACCCAGGTTCACAGCACCACAAGTTAATAACTGACACAGCACCTCGCTCGCCAGCATTATAGCCACGCTGTAAAAAGACAGTAGGAATCGTTTCCCCTAGGCTCAAGCTGGATAGAGTTACACATTTCTGTCTGATCAGAAAACTGACTGAGGATACAGAATATAAAGCGGAAAGAAAGAGAACGCCCTAACCAGAGATCCTTCCATTGCTTTATCAGCTGTTTATTAGCTTAAAAGCATCAGTCCCATTTGATAAACTGTCAATAAGAGGGTGGGGAGGAGCGATGAAGCTACGGGGAAAAAAACAGAGCTGGAAATATTGTTGTAATGTAATATGTTATTGGGATACAGCTATTCCTCGACAGCCAGTTAGCTGACAGTTTATCCACAGCAGTATTGGGCTCACACATAAGTCCAGTGTCAGCAATCACAATGATGGAAAGTTGACATAATACACCTGCAATTCAAATAAACAATAGATAACATAAAGATGCTGTCACCCAGCTGGGATAGATCCAGCTCCCCCCGTGACCCTGAGCCAGATAAGAGGAAGAAAATAGATGGATGATGCTGTCATAGTCAAGCTCCATTTTTCATGTATTTTATAAATTGTCAATAGAAAATAATCGTTGGAAAAGAATGTTGTTCCACCTACTCAAAAAGGGAACATTTGTTTGTCCGTCACTGCCCTGAAGTAAATGTCTTGTAATGCAGGTAAAACAGTGTCTGTGGCAGAAGAACTTCAGAATTAATGAAAATAAGAAACTCCTTCACATATAAATCACCACATTTTTACACTCAAAAGATCATGGTTGTTCTATTTTTTTAAAACTACAACATAAAATGACAAGTAAATCTGCTCTTCGTCTTCACAGCTAATTCTTTAGGATGTTAGTCTTATAACAGCAGCGGACCTGGACCGATTGCTTCACTTTCTACTGGCGAATGTTGCTGTTCCAGCATCCCTCTGACTGCTGGATGACCGCGAAACTCTTACTCCGTGGATGTGAGGCCTTGACCCTGGTAGGTGGTGGGGGGGTGCAAAGGAACGACGGAGACAGTCCCTCATGATAAAGACAGACTCCCCCCCAACTCTCCCTTATGCTCTCCCTCCAGCACTTCCCTTCCTTTTAAGTATGTCTGTGTGAGTCACAATGCCAAATCCTCTCTGCACCTCAGGGCAGGGCACCAGGCCACAGCAGAATATGGATGAAGGTGGAAGGAGGCTCTTGGCTCTTCTCCACCAATCAGACTACCCCACATATAATCAATCCATAGCCTTTTTTGACACTGTATTTCCATAACACTGAAAACTCTTTGGAAAAAAGTTGTGCCATAAGGTCTTGTTAAAAGTACACGCTTATCATCTCCATAGTATTTAAGAGAGTAAGTAGAAGCCTGGTGCTGCTAAACAAATGCAATTGATTAACTGATCATCAGCGAGTCTGAGCACTTCTATATAACTAAAAGGTTTTGACAGTTTGGCATGTGCTAGCCAGGTGTGTTAACACACACCTGAATCCTTCAGACAGGCCACAATCTTTCCAGGACTGCAAAAATGGTCTCAGACTCTACAGGCCTATAGTTAGGATATTAAATTTTAAAATTTATGACAGTAAAATTAGAAAAATGTTGAATAAATATGGCTTGGAGGGGTTGCCAGGAGGAAGACTGTTCTCCTTAAAAATGTCGTTTGGCTTAGTTTCACAAAGTTGCAGCAACCGAGCCATCTACAAGACATCTTTCTCCTTTAGACTGATGAGACCAAAGTGGAGATGTTGGATTCATAATGCACAGTGGCCCAATTGGCAAAAACCAAACACAACATATCAGCACAATAACCTCTCACCAACTGTTAGCTACGGTGGTGGAGGGGGTGATGACTTGGGCAGGACCTTTGAAAATTGCAATCACTGAGTTGATCGTGAGTGTTTCTATATACCAAAGTGTTTTAGAGTCAAATCTACCCCTGCTGCTTTACAATGGTCCAGTCTAAGACCTGATCTCAGCCTGTTTGACGTGATATGGCAGGATCTAAAAGAACTCTGCATAAATGAATCCCCAAAAACCCTTGATAAACTGAAGCTACGTTGTAAAGAGGAGTCAGCTGAAATTCCCCCACAACAATGTGAAAGACTGATAACATCATACAAAAAGTGTAACCAGCTGCTAAAAGTGGTTACTCCTTCCAATACTATTACAAAAACTGTACCCGACTGAGTGTCAAAGAGCCTCACTTTTACACTGAACTTAAAATGATGAGAAAAAATAAATAAATAAAAATAAAAATAAAAAATAATATTAAAAAAATAAATAATCATAGAAATAAATAACAAATCTTTTAAAATATTAAAAATAATCCAAACACTTAAAATACTACAGCGTTAGAAAATATGCAGCAGATCTCGTTTCTTACCTTTTACATAATTTCTTTTGTATCGCGCTGTTGGGTTTTGGGCCTCTGCTGGACCAAGCTGGTAATTACAGTTTCTGAACAAGGCAAGTCGCACGGAGGGATCTAACAGAGCAAGAGAACGAGGGTCAAAGCAGGACACGCCAGGCTTTAAACCAGAAGCAGAAAACCAGGATCAAACATTCGGAAAATATTAGTGCATATGTAACACAGCGCTCTGGTTCAGCTGAGGCAGATGCCATTAGGAGTTAAAGCCGACAGAAACCTGTGTGTCGGTGGAGCAAGATGACAAGAGCACCACTAATGCAATCATGCATTTGAAAGTCTGATCAAAGACCAACCTCCCATTACATGACCATGACATGATACCCATGGCAGGACTACTGTTTCTTGGAGCAGAGCAGAGGTGAGGTCACCTTTCACTGCAGCTACACTAAACCACTACAATGAAATGGAATGAAAGTTGCCACAAGACGACTTGTCATGAGGTTTCTTGGCAATAGTTATTTCCTTTGCAGGCTCTTAAATAAGTCCAATGAGAGGTGACAGGCCCTGGCTTCTGCTGTCTGTTATGGATCATTAGCATACATGCGGTGGAAAGGTTCACTGCTACTAAACCATGGCTGAAGAATGAGAATGAAGAGAGATCTTTCTCCTTTTTAGACAACAGATTTATGTCTTAACAGGAGTTATTTCCATTTTGTGAACTATATCAAGACAGAAACATCAGCTGAGGTGTAGAAGGATTAATGAACAAAGGAAGCATTGCACATTAAGGTGATTGAAGAAGTAAAACCAAAAGAGATTTTGATCTCCAATCACAGAATTCAAATTTTATGGGGAATTTTCTAAAAACATACAATTTTTTTTTTTTAATCTGAACTACTGCATAAATAGGCACAGATACAAACACAAAGCAAACCAGTTAGCCCCATCCCATTCTAAACACACTAACCCCTTTGCTTCTTTTGCAGTTGTCTGTTTGGCTTCATCTTCCGAGCTCTCTTCAGCATCAGAAGTGCTGTGTGGCTGCTAGTAAAGCCCCTGCAGATGGCAAGAAAAGGCACGACAAATAGAAAACGCCATTCTACTATTTTCTAATGACGCACAGTTGCAGTAAGCAGTAAAGGAGATGATGATTTACCATTCTTCTAGAATCTTTTCTGATCTTTCAGAGAGACCACTAAGCGCTGAGGTGGAAGTAGGAGATGTGTTTCTGAAATCATAAAGAAATGATTGCCCTTAAAAACATGAAATGCAAAATGTTCCCTTTTGAAACAGGACTACACATATTTAAATCTTACAGGATTGAAATATGTCAAGGTTGTCTGCTTGGGCAGTGCCGTATATTTTCAAGCATGGCTGCTAATAATATTAGGAGGCGTGCATTAGAGATGTGCACAATGGAAACCCATTTTATTTAAGGAAAAAGGACAAAGTAAACCTGCGTATTTGAGTGTTTTGCTAGCTGAATATATGGATAAATGTTGTGCATCACAGCCATAACAAAAATATCAACATCATTTAGAGTATGTGTCATCCTCATTTTTATATCCAGAAATTATAAGTGTAATTTCAACATCTGTATCATCATTTATTATATGCTATACTAAAATCTTATCACATTAAAATCTTGCATTTTTAGGGACCAGTTTGATTATTATTTCTTGCTTTTTTTAATATCAGATTCAGTTGCATTAATAAAAAATGTTAATGTCAAAAATCAGCACTGTTTGCTACATGTCCTATTATGAAAATAATTTATCTTCCGTTTCCCTGTATAACTTCGTAAAATGATTATGTAAATCTATATAAAGCCTAAAGTAAACAGATCATGGCCAACAGCTTTTTCAAAGGATGTGGATGTGGGTTGTTGTACCTGTTAGAGCTGTCTGCTGTAATTCTCTGTGCAGCTGAGTCCACATGTTCCCCAGCCATCCAGGCCTGCTTTGGTAGGGGGAGTATGTCCTGGGAGGGATCAAGACAGGGCCCAGGAGGCTGAAATACATATATCAATGACAGTCAGACGTTACTTTTTTTTAGTAGATTTTCATCAACTTAGATTTGATTTAGCTTCTTTTTTTTTTTCAGTTACATTTTTTATGTGTGTGCAGAAAGTTGTGATGTTAGATCAGGGGGGAAAAATCTATCAAATCTGGAAAATCAGAGAGGATGCTGATCCAGACCATTATGCATACAACAATTGCAAACAATTTGAAAAGCATCTTCACGTTTATTTTTAGCTTAAATTTAGATTTAAATAAAACTAGCTCTTTCATAAGCTATATGCTATGCCTAGCCCACATGGTGATACATCCCTTGAAATGAATACACGTAAAACATCCGGGAAACCAGTGCGTGTTTTTGTTTCTGTTATTCTAAATCGGAGCAGCTTTGCTTTTTCAGTTTCTATACATTTCGTCATCA
The DNA here is from genome assembly GCA_015108515.1 of Hemichromis elongatus. Taxonomy (NCBI): domain Eukaryota; kingdom Metazoa; phylum Chordata; class Actinopteri; order Cichliformes; family Cichlidae; genus Hemichromis; species Hemichromis elongatus. The sequence continues at coordinate 17,167 of VUQR01013067.1, read as the reverse complement.
TCATACTGTTTCTCAAAGTTGATTGGATATAAAAAAGATGCTAAACAAAAGCAGGATTTAAGCTTTAGACTGTGACACTTGGAGTTTGTGCAAATTGATTTGGTTGCAGTTTTTTTTAACAATTTAATGTGTTTTTCAGCTTGGAAAAACTAATGTAGCGTCCTTCTGTATTTATGAACTCGAGCACACTGAAAAAACCTGAAAAAATAGACATAAATTACAAGTGGAAAACTTCAACATTTGACATTTGTGTTCTTAAAGGACCTGTAGCAAAGGTAAAAACTTGCATTCTTTCATTAAATATTATATAGTCACAAAAATTAAAGCATTCTGTTGTGACACACTAATTAATTTTTCATGGAATAACACTACAGTTATCTGTAACTCTTGGGGAGAGTGATTACATTCTACACTATGATATCCAATGTCACCTAACTCAGAGGCCTATTTTTGTTTTAGGTATGTGGCCGACAGAGTGAACGGTTCACAATCATAGAATTCTCACATTTAAGTCAAAGTAACAGCTTAATTACTCTTCAGATTCTATTTTCTCTTGGTCGAAGTGCTAAATTGTTCATCCCCTGCCTTTGATCTGTGCCTCAGTGTCAACATATTGAGGCTGACCATACCAGCAGCTGCACCACATCAGCTCGCTTAAACCGGCTACCATGATGTACAGCGCTGAGCACGCTCCAAAGAAAAGATCCAACGAGAGGTAAATGAAGAAAAAAAAAACAGGACGACAGTCCAGCCAGCATGAAAAATGACATCTGCTGGTGCTCTGCAACCTTCAGCCCTCCAGGAAATAATCCTGTTTTTCCAAGTGAATAAATTTAGCGATCAATAAGGGAGGGTGAGACAATTCCTGAAGGGGAGGAGGACAAGCAAGAAAATAACTCCAACACTGACATAACACAAGCTGGTAAATCCCACAATTCACAATTTGCACAGCAGTTTTTTTGAAGTTTTAGACAATATTACATCAAGACTACCAGGTTTTAAGAATATCAAACTTTACCGTCATAGATATTTGCTGCTCTGATACGAGGTGATGTCTGGGAGATGTGTCCTGAGAAAGCATCAATGTGCAATGTTCCTCCAAAGCTGCCTTTATGAAAATGAAAAATATTTTAATTTCTGGACAGCAATAATAAAACAAACCACAAATATATTGTGTTTGGAATATAGTATATAGTAATATACACAGGAACAGTGTGTATACAACACAGCATAATAATGTGGCTCAAAAACAGGTTAAAAGGACATTAAACTCTTATTTTTAACGCTTTTTATGTGTGTTTATGTATAAATCCTTTTTTTTAATGGTTTTAGAGAATCTGCAGGTTTGTGTGCGTGTATGTGTGTGTGTGTTTAACTTTGGTGCATTTATGCGTTAGCCTCTGTGCAGGTTTGTTGATCTGTTGGGGTGCGAGTTGGGGAATAACTGCTGGATCGTGAAAGTGAAGAACATGCAGACTTGCGCGGATACCTCATCAAAGACAAATTCATCTATGTCCACCTCCTCAAAGGTGTCATCCTCTCCGGCGCTGGGGCATGTCACAGCAGCGAGAGCAGATGTGAGCCTCCTCCTCAGAGTGTAGCCCCTCCAGAATGCCTGGAGGTACCCAGAAAAAGAAATGGTAGTTGCTCAATGAATCATGGAGCAAACGTAAATATTGCATGTTATCCCATTAGGAAGATAAAACATGTTAACCCCTCTTTTAATTGCTGAGTGTTCTGCTGTCTGAACTCTGCGTGACTCCAGGCTGCTCTGAGACAAATAGAGCTCCAGTGCGCCTCTAAATCCTCCAATTCCCAATGGGCAGAGGGGGGGAGGGGGGGGGGGGGGGACTATCCAC
>VUQR01013067.1:2978-15288 GCA_015108515.1 Hemichromis elongatus | reverse complement strand
GGGTACACTTCACTTCAAGTTGAGCCGCACAGGAATTTTAGAACTCTTACTACCGCACGTCTTTGGAATCTGATTAATCACTCTATACCCCCCTGACATGTACACAACACACACACTTACACTTACACAGTGCTGTAGTGCACAGTACACGGCAACTCCCAGCCTCTACCTAGCCCTCGAGGAGTCATCAAACACTTTGTGTGTTGAAAAGGGATTTGAAAGGGGTGATGAGTAGCATGTTTTTCAGAAGAGCAGCTTACACCTCTGTGCAGAGGATTAGCCGAGTAAGCCTCCATAGCACGTATGAGGCCTGAAGTTCAGTTTTCAAAGACGAAAATTGGCATTTTCAGATATCCACAAAGAGGAAATGACTTCAGGCACATTTTCTACATATAGAGCTAAGATCCTTAATTAAACACTAAAAGGTTAATGAGAGCAGTTTCTTCTCAGTGCATAATCTTAAGCTATGACAAACTCTGATGGGTTTTTTTCCTACTCTTTTTTAATAAAATTTTTATAGACTCACTAATTAATGAACCCAAAATATAACAAATCAACTATTTGCTATGTATGATAATCAGCAGTTCCTGCTATCTGCATAAAGGGCATAGCAATCAGAGTAGCCATTGACTCTGCTGTCTTAACCTCTAGGAGCAACAGCCTATCTTTTAGGGATTTGATTGTAGCCAGGCTATGCAAAGCATCATGCAATGCATCTGGGCTACACACATAAAACTCAGACCACAAAAAGAAACCTAAAAGCTTTTGCAACCAAAAATGCCTTTGAATTCTGCTTTGCAATTTGCATCGTAGCTACAGTGGCCCAATAGATAGAGGGATATAAATCTCAACAACAGTCCCCACAAGGCGTTTTATATTTTAAGCTAAAAATGCTAAAATAATAAAGAAACAATGACCAACAATCAGACAACCACCAATGAGCACAGTGGGAAAAATAAACTTTAACAGGAAGAAACCTCCAGCAGAAGAAGCTCGTGGAGGGCGGCAGGGGAGGAACACAGGACAAAAGACACAGAGAGAGCCAGAGATTTATAATAACTAATGATTTAAGTGAAAAGTGGTGTGTAAACACATGATGAGTGGAAAAAAGGTGAATGAAGAAAAAAAAAAGTGCATCATGGGAACCCCCCCCCGCCCCCAGCAGCCTAGGCCTATTGCAGCATAAATAAGGGAGGATTCAGGGTCACCTACAACATTACAACTACAACATTTCCAGTTCAAAATACGAAAGATTTAAGCCTAATCTTAAAAGTAGAGAGGGTGTTTGTCACCTGGATCCAAACTGGGAGCTGGTTCCACAGAAGGGGGGCCTGGACGCTGAAGGCTCTGCCTCCCATTTTACTTTTACATATCCTAGGTAAGTAAACCAGCAGTCTGAGAGCGGAGTGCTCCATTGGGGCGATATGGTACTATGATGTCTATTACCAGTAAACAGTTTGATTGACTGAATTCATATTAACTTCCCCAGATAACCATTTTAAGTTGTTACTGAGACATCTTCGGAGGGAAAGTGGTGTGGGACGCTACAAATGCTACAAGCTACAAGCTACATATACCTTTACCTGAATGACAGCTGCCGCATAGTGTTTGCCAGCAGCGCTCGTATTAATATTGCAAAGTTTTGACTCTGGCTTTCGTCCATCTCCTCCTCTTTCTCCTCCTTTCTCTGTGATGGGGGGAGCATTAATGTTCCCACATTTCTGCTTGTATTTCCTCCAACACTGCTGAATCACAACTGCCGCTGTGCTGCTCAAAAAAGGACACACAAACACACAGGCATTTAAATACACACAAAGTGAGGGATATATTGCACATGATGTCATAGCACCTTCATCTTTCAAAACATGAATTTATATGTTAGCAGACATCTGGAGAGCAGGACTCTGGAGAGTTTAAGCCTGTCTAAAGCCCCCCTTCAAATCAAAGATCTATTGTCCTCCCAAAGATAGCACAGTGTTAATGATAAAGCTGCGTGTTAAAATGAATAAAATCTTCAACGTCTTCTGCTGTAAATCAAGTAGAGGAGGCTCCAATGATGACAAATGCTTTGCAGCAGAAACTAATAAAAAGCTGAGCTGTGTTAAAAGAATTACATAAAAACGAAGTGTTTGCTTTGAGTCGGCAGCATCCAGTTGTATACTATGAATGAATTTGGAGGTTTTCACTGCATACATTTTTATCAGCTGATCTATCATCAAATACGAAGGTTTTATTAGAGTGAATATACAAAAATACGCACGATGGACTCAGATAAAAAGCAGAGAGTGAATTACTTTTTAAGGTGAAAGTCTTGATGGCTGGAGACTGATGCCTTTTCATCACAGGAGGAGGTCGCTGGACCCTGTTTTGGACCGAATGTGTCATAGCGACTCTCTGTAGCTGGAGTCTCTTCAAAATTCCAATAGCTGGATCTCATGATGTCTCTATTTGGAAAGACTGGTGGTACTCTGTTAGTGGACTCTATTTCTCTGTAATCCATAAGCTTTTCACCACTGACACTATCCAGTGTGTTCTTAGGCGCTGTTTGACTTGCAGTCCAGTGCTCATCAGATACAGCGGTCTCACCACATTCATGGGCAAATCTCTGGTCCTCAGCAAGCTTCAGAGTCATACTGAAGTGCCGGCAGAAGCTTTGAACGTCATTAAAGAGAGATGCAGGTCTGCTGTAAACAAACACATACAAATATCATTAGTTTGAGTGGCAGTAACTGAACATCCTGCATGAGGAGTGTGAGACTACAGACTGTGCTATACATTCATGATGATTTATATTTGAATGACCTCTAAAGAAAATTACAGCAATGGTTAAATGTCTTCATATTGTTCTGAGCTCAGGAGAAGCAGTTGTCCACTTTTAGGGTTGTTTAATACAAGAATGAGCATCTTTAATTATGTCTTCTCTATGTCCTGTGAGGTGAGGATTGCTCTGATACTGTAAAAGCAGATAAGCTACAACTTGGGACATTATGCAGGTCAGATCTAATTTTACTGGTAATAAGAAGAAAACTGTTCTGCTTCCAGAATAGATTAGCATACATTCTAATCACAGTGAGGGTTATACTACCAGTCTATAACCATAACCAGACCAAAAAAAGACCTGTTTAAAAAACACTCAGTGATCAGTAATGTTAGAAAATAAAATCTTTCAAAGTAAAAAGAAATATATTCCATTTTTAGCTCTTATTCTTGGCCAGCGTGTGTGAGGTGAGGTCAGTGTGTGTGCTTACATGTATGTGAGGGTAGGGGTGGCGAGAGGGGGGGGCAAGAGAGAGAGAGAGAGTTGTCTGCCTGCTCTGTGTGTGCCCTAATACCATATAATGTCTCTTTCATTGAGGGGATAAACTGACAACAAAGCTACCTCAATGGAAACTTAATTAATCTATTAGCCACGCTCCGCTCCTTGTCTTAAACCCTGAGGGGCCCGAGACGCTCGGCCACTCTGGAAGGCCAGTAGCCACAAGTAGTGCAACTTCTTCTCTACAAAGGCCGCGCTCTTCATTCTCAGTGGGATAAGAAAGAGAAGAGTCAGAAGGTCCTAAAGGATTGTGACACCAGTGACCCTCCCTCCCTCTACCTGCTGGTTCACTCCAGGGTCACCATAACACGGGTATAAATAAGCTTCAGTGCACAATGTTCATTACAGAAAAAATGAAAAGTTAGACACTGATTAATGCTTGCCTGTGACCATATCCAACCATGTATGTGGATGCTAAAAGCTCTCAGTAGTTACTTGTCTTCTGACTTACAATACAGGAAATATAGAGATTTTTGGTGTTGCTTTTTAAGATGGCAGTTCCCAGGAGGCCACTCTAAGAAAATTGAGGTGGAAAGCTGTAAGAAATTCCTGAGCCAGCAGCAACCCCTATACTAGTTATATTATAGAGGCGTTTACTGTCCTTTTGAAAATTCAAATTGTGTCTGTCGCAACTGTCAGATAACTACGAACAGAACACAGAAGACCTCACAGCTCCACAAATTATATATATACTTAACGCAACAAACATGTTGTGTAACTACAGTGATGCTGTTGCTCTTCTATGTACACTTTTTCTACATTGTGGGTAAAAATGTGTTTTGGTGAAAACAATTGAACTGATAAAAACAAACAAAAAACATATAGGTTGCTGTAGTTGCTTCTGCTGTTCACACTACCCTTTGCAAGACGCCCAGGGCACATTTAGCTAATGCTAAAATGAGGCTTCAGCAATCTGAAATGGACCAATACTGGTGTATTGTTCAAAGCTGTGGCGTTTTGCCTTAGCAGTTTTCCCTGTGGGATGGTACCACAAACAGAGAGCACAAACTTTGGAAAGCACTCACTTCATTTGTTTAACTCAGACAAATTAGCTTTAGCAAAGCTCTGAAACCCATCTTTTTCCACATGACATAGTGCAGAAATTTTTGATCCACTTTTTTTTTTTTTTACATTACAGCCACATTAGAAGCAACTTCAAACCTAAAAAAAATATTCTGTGCCATAGAATGCAGTGGAAAAAGTGGGGAGATTGTGGTAGCAGATGGGTTTATTGGTCCTTTTCCCAGGACATCCACAAAATGTTTTGATTTAATGGCATACAAGACCAGATTGTAAGGCATGCTCATTTATGGGTGAAACAGAGGCATTTTGGTAGAATCCCTACACAATGTAAAAAAGAGTAATAGTCCTAATACGCCACAGTACCTCGCCTTACAGTCACCAGTTGACTGGCGTGTGGCACTCTCCTCAACTCCCCTAAAAACTCAGTCTGACACAAGGTCAGGCCAGGGGTTAAATGGCTGTGTTGGCTCTTGCAAAGCCCCCAAAATGGCTCATTGTCCAGAGGCCAGAAGGGTAGAGGGCACACAGTGAGGGGCGAAGAAAGGGGAGGGCCACGCTAACCTCCCCCAAGCCATAGGAGTCCTCGATGTGACCCATACAAGAAGCCGCCACCGTGTTTCATCTTTTGTACTGTTTAATTTGAAAAGGTCAGGAAGATAAGCAGAAAGCTGACCACTGTTTTAAGTGCTGGTGGTCCTCCATGTATAGGAGTGTCAATATGTGTAGAGGCCAGTGACATTGAAGGACTTGTGAAAATAGATGGACGTTGTCTTTAGGCTCACTACGCCCTATGTATCAGACATAACAAGAGGATAGCTAACATTCCTCTCTGCTTGATGGCGGTAACTCTGACAGGTTGATCAGCACAAGATAAAAAAGTGTAATATAACCTCTGGTGCATTGGTTTCGGGTTATTTTTGTTGTCTTGCCCTGGTCTGTATTATTCCCTTTTACAATTGGATTCTGATTTTCTTTATAACCTCTTCTCTGTTTGACCTCATCCTATCTCTTTACATCTGAAGTACTCTCAGTCAAACACAAATTGGCTGACTTGATTTTACTGCATATAGTAGAAGAGAGGAGAATTCTGCAGTACAGTACTTGTTTTCTATCACCTTAACCAATCTTTTTTCATTATTTGGAGCTGAACATTTCACACACTCTTCCCTGTGATCTGCTTTCGAACTTCTTCAGAAATCTGCAGCTTACCTGCAATAGTATAGTTTACAAATACAGATCGTGATGAGTGTGAGTATGAAATATGGAAATTGTATAAACTGAGTTCACAATAAGCACCTGTATCTGCAGATTGTTTTCTCTTCCACAATGTGGATAATTTTAGGAAGTGTTAGCAGTAACTTTTGGGGTCAAACACACATATCCAACCACTGTCAAAACCTGCAGCTATCCACACTAAACACATACACGCTGCCAGCACATCGACACAGGCAGCCTGTTTCTTACCTGAGCCCCCTGCTGTGACGCTGCTGTAAATTATGAGTCTGCCGAAGCTGAGCCTGGCAGAAAGTTAGGAAGCAGTCTGAGGCCGAGCTGACCTGTTGAACAGCTGGAGGCAAGAAAAAGGAATCTGTCTCCTGGCTATCAATGGCTCTCAGGCCGGGCACTGATTTCTGTAGTGTGGATCTGAAAAGGAAAGTAAAATCAGCGAAACCTGAGCCATGCAGAATATTTTACTAATATTTTTCAATGCATCATGTATACAATTTAACCTGTTTCTGGTATTGTTGTATATCTGTGCCTTTGTATGAACTCATTACCACTGTACTAAAGGCAAACACCTTTGTGATTTCCAAAGTTTATAATAAACAACGCTATTCACAGATAACAAAGACAATGAGGGCAACTTGAACAGGACTCGGGATTAGCTCAGTAACTGAGGTTGTTCAGAGGTGTCTGGGCTATGAAACAGCTTTTTATTTTAATCAACAGATTTTGTAGATCAAAAAAATGTTTTTTTGCCAAATAGACATAGTTTAATTTTAGTTCTTTATTTGAGTCTAATTATTTAATTACTGATACAACTTATAACTGTCAAATTACAATCACTGCCTGACTAAGAAAATAATATTCACAGCTGTACTACCCAGACAGAAAGTTGCTCTAAAGCTGGCAGAGACATCCTCTGTTTAGACCAAAGTATTTTCAGGAAACCATTTAACTTTCCTCTCATGTTGTATGTTGTTTTGTACACAGTACATTTTGTTCTCTGAACTTATTACAGGACCATATATACAGGGATTTAGTCACCCCCTGGTATTTATGGTCGTCTGAGGCTACAATCTGAACCTGTTTGAACTCATTACTATTGATCTTGTGCTGTTTTCTAAAAGTGTAGTTACACAGCCACTTTGGATAGGAACCCTTTCCAAAGTGCATATGTTAGGTAGTGTGAGCCTTCAGCTGGAGGGGCGCCCTGAATGGTTGTGATACTGGGGGAGAGGTAACCACTGCCCGGGGCTAAGGATGTGCAAGCGGAGGAATCTCAACTATCTGCCAGAGAAACAGACTAAGAGCATCTACTAGTGGAGTACTGGCCAAATGTGGTCTCTGTGCAGTGGGAAAATGTGGAGCTGGAAACTCTACAGGACACTAGGGAATGGCAACAATAAAATTTGTAAAAATAAAAGCCTTTAGGCTGCGAAGTCAGTTCTTAAAACATTAAGAACAGGATTGTCTAAAACAGATTCCCAGAGTACTGTATGCTCTTAAATCTGTCCCACGACTTCACCAGAGAGAATAAAACATGCATTGAGGTCATTTACTGCTTCAGATGCATTCATTAAGGGTTTATATGAGAATAAATGATACGTATAATGTGAAGTACTTCACATGTCATTATATATTCACTTTAGGTTTTCCTTACCAGAGTACTAGAGAGAGAGAGATAGACGTGTATATATATAATGATTTGCTACCTAGAACAATCATATATGCACAGATAGTATACAGTGATTTTAGGATCCTGAAGCCTAAAGAAAAATAGTAAAAACAAATGACATCTGTAAACTGTCAGACAATTACACCTTTGATGTGGATCACTGGGTCTCTCAAACACAGATCAGAGTTGGATTCCAACCCTGAATAGGATGCATGACTTGTTGTCTTTAAATGAAGGGCTTCAATATTCAAAGCTGTATCTACAGTACACTGTATATCCTCAAACTTCAACTTGAATGTTACTAAACTGTTATAAACTTTATCCTCCTTTTCTGGAAAAAAAAAACCAAACACTTTTTTTGGACCCTTCATCCTGACTCTCCACTTCCTATGAGCACAACTCCGTATTTCATTTAGTGAAGACTTCCTCCAAAACAAAGGCTCTTTAAGCGGCCCTGATTAATCAGGGCCAGTATTTTCTTCATCTATTTCTCCTGGATCAGGGGGTGCCTACGGGGATTGTAATTCTTAGCGCTTGCCTTTTGGTGCTTTTATTTAGCCAGTGTTATCACTGGCTGAGGATGAAAAGGCGAGGGCATGAGTGTGGAAATACTGAGGGTTAATTCTACTGTTGGCACTGGGGGGGTTAAGTAAAGTTCAGTGAAATATTAAGGTAATGTTTTTATTTAAGGCTTAAGGAAGTAAGTGTTCACAAGTAACCCATAGTTTTACACCTATCCCAGCAAAGAATCCTCTAAAAAGTCAATCTAAAGATTAAAAACATAGATTTTATGTTTACGATAAAATAAAATAATAATAATATGGTCCGATGTATCATTTTTAAATAAAGGAATTTCCATTAAAAAAAATTTAAAGGATTTTTTTTTCCTGTATTTTTTTAATTACACATTGAATTTTGCCATTTACCACTTATGAAACCAACATTTGCTCTGGTACTGGCAGAAAATTAACAGAGCATATTTGGGGGGGTTTACACAGTTTTTTACACAGTGTGCTCTATTGAAACTGCTGGGCAGTAACTTCAACATATGAATAATGATAAAAAAAAAAAAATCTAAGTATTTAAATAAGCGAAAAGCTTCAAAAAACTAGTATAGTTTTTCATATTTTGGTTATTTTGCTCTTACAAAGTGGGTGTAACAGACTCTGAGGAGCCACATAACTTTGCAAACCTGTAACAGCTGACATCACCGCTCATGACATCCCAGCAGAACCTTGAAGAATATAAGTGCTCGCTGCCTATTTTTCATATAAACTCATTGCAACTGCCTTAACATTGGTAAAATATTTAAGCAATATAAGTGAATGAGCAAATTGACAATGAAAAGATAATTGATTTTTCTGCTACATTAATATTTGGGAAATTGAGAGCACTTAGTGCAGCATACATACATATGGATGTTGGTAATCTAATAGGCAATGCGGATCAGAGCGGTAATCCTGGAAGTGGACAGGGAGACCAGTGTTCAGCTGGAATGTTTAGACTACCTGAGCCCACAGACTAAATTTGTGATAGGCAAATACTGACTTTTCAGTGGTATTTTCCTTTGATCACCCATCATAGCGAGTGATATTTAAGAGCAAAGGAAGCAGGAAGTGGAACGTCTATCCAAATAATTTCAAAAACGAATTGAAATGTCTAATTACTATATCTTGATTTGAAACTGTAGAGCAGGTACCACTGAGGAAAATGTGCTTAAAAGAGGCAGTCAGAAAATTCAAGATTCCTGAAAGTAGCGTAAAGCACAATCAATGCATGACAGGTCCTAAAAGCAGATACATGCAGATAACAGCATATTTAGTTCTTAAAATACAGTATCTCGTATCATTTTCTCACTCTCTCCAGTGCTCACTCTACCTCCAGCCACTGTCCTGCTGAAGAGGATTCCCTGTGAGGTGGATTTCGCGCAGGAACTGACATCCCTCAAGATTTTCACATACATTCTGCAGCTCTGAAAGAGAGCATTTTTCAATATATTCTTCAATTTCAATATAACTCCATCTTACAAACTATATCAACCTACATGAAATAAGCAGAGGTGTGCAGTGAACTTACTTTCTTTTTTTTATTACACTGAGTTTTGTAGCGTGCTGAGGCCGCCAGCACAAAGCCAACACATGCATAGTATTATCATATGAAATACATCAGGTTCTTTATGCCTAAATGTTTGGAACATGTAAATCTATAGCTCTTATATTCACTTTTTACTATATAAATTGGTCTGTTGGTGAGTAGGAGTAATTGAATGTGAAGGGACCATACAGAGGGACTGTGATGGGTAGAAAGATGCAAAAATTTTTGGCATGCAAGGACTATAGTAGTGATAATAATGCACATTATCTTTAGTGGTATTTTTATATCCAAGTTACAAAGCTGCAAAATTTTACACAAGGTAGCGAAATAAGATCAAACAAATATAAAGGCAATAGTTCAAGTAAGGTGAGCTAAAATAGAAGAAGAAAAGCCACAGATTTTAAACTGGTATATTTTCCCTCTATGGCTGCGGCTCAAGTGGTAAAACAGGTTGACCACTAATCACAGGATGAGCAGCTCAAAACTCAGGATGCCCTCAGCAAAACAATGAAGGCCGAGCTGCTCCTAACAGAGCAGGCGACGCTCCGTTAGGAGTAGCGCTTGCATAACAGTGAACGAGAGACATTTGCAGAACCACTAAGGTAAAACAGCGCTAAACCAGTGCAGCCTATTCACCATTTTATAAAGACAACATGTTACCTGACAGGCAGTTGTAGCTAAGATCCAGATTTTCAAGGGACACAAAATTTGACATGGAAGGCAGCTGAGTAATTCTAGGAAAATAAGAGACAAATTACATTAGAAGCTAGACCACATCTCAATGCATCGCTCATGTCCCCGTTAAACTCAGAAGCATTTTGAATTCAGGCAACTGTGGGGCTTTGACTTGTCAAGGTTTTAGAGAACCTACTATTGCTATTTCATATCAAGTTACATTTTAAGAAAAGCCAGGAAAAATTGTCAGGCATGTATTATTATATATATTAGTTATATTAGTTACCCATTAGTTACCCATTTATATATATATATATATATATATATATGTGTTTGTGTGCGTGTGTGTGTGTGTGTGTGTGACATATATATATATCACATAACAAAACTTAGGCAAAGACAGATGGCAAATAGTGCTGGATGAATACTGGATACCCGTTTTGAGCTGCAGAGAAGTGCTGCATTAGAGGAAGCCAACAGGCAGCGAGGCCGTGAAGGGAGGAGATGCTGTTGTCATCCAGATGCAGCTCTCTGAGGAGAACCTGGTTGTTCAGACTCGGGGGCTGATGAAGCAACAGGACAAAGTTGTCAGTTAACAGCCATCACACTGTGAGGTTAGACTAACTTTACACTGCTGCTCCTGCTGTAGCAACGAAACGACCCCGTCCATCAATGTCAGTTGTTTTAGCCCTGCTATGCCTACTGCCACGAGTGCCTGCCACAAGCGAAGCTCGTCGGGTTCCTTCTCACACTGCTTTTGAAGAGCTGTGATAAAACTTTCAGGCTTGGCAAACACAAGTAGAGCTAATCTGTGACTGAAAGATTACTGTGAATAGAGTGGACCATTATCACATGTGTGCAATAATATACATTTTTAACAGCACATCTGCTGGACTGAAGAAAATTTGAAATTCCACCACCTGATCTGTACATTTAGGCCCCTTACCCAGTTCGGGGCTAAGGCAGACTTTATTTTCACAGCTGAGAAAAGCGACTTAGCAAACAACAGCATGTGTTTGACTGAGATACTTCTCAGATTAGATTTGATGGATCAGCTTCTTTTTGTAATTGAAATTAAGCACCTTAAATGCATTTGTCATACTTGCGTGGTTTTTATTTTGAAGGTTTGACAATCTTTTATCGCTCAACTTAACTTCTGAAATAAGGGGAACTGTTTCTAAATAAAAAGGGATCATAGTAGATAAAAGTGTAAGGATTTTAGGCTTAATTCATCACCTGTATCAAACACCCACAGCACTTTCTCTGCAGCTCCGACGGTGAAATTAGATTTAGTGCTTCCAGTCATCTGCCGTGAGTTTTTACCTCAGTAAGGCTGTTTCCTCTCAGATCCAGTGTGTGAAGTAGGGCACTGTTCTCCAGACCCTCTATGTTGGCCAGGTGGTTGTGAGAGCAATCCAGGTGGAGCAGTGTATATATATCTCTCAGCCCTTTGGTGTTGATCAGCTGGTTGTGGTTCACTGACAACCTCTGTAGCCTCCTTACAGACTCCAGACCAGCTAGGAAGCAAACAGAAATGAATATGCATTTGACCAAACTGGAAAAGACCTCAGTGTGAGTCCGTACATGGAGTCAAAATTACAATTTTCACTGCAAAGTGAACAGTGTGAAGTCCTGCACCGGAAAGAAGAGAGATGCTGCCCTCTTGTGTTAGATTACATTACATTGTTTTTGACCAGAGGGAGTTTTGTTAAATGTGGAGGGAAACTTGGAATTCCAGATGTTCGCCTGTGTTAGTCCTTTAGCATGTGAGGTCATAAGCAAAACGTTGCATGAAGGATTTTGGGTATTTTAGATACTGGGGTTGTTTTTATTCATCTCAACATTTATTTCCTCTGAATGCAGTCCTTTATAATTTCAAATAAAATATATGTAAGAAATGTATTGCAACAGCAGCCTGTCTTATACCAGGATTCTGGTGTTATGAGCCATAAATATCATACATTTTGTTTAACATAAAGCAGCCCAAATGCCATCGTAAAACTCCATAGACTCTTTTTATTTAGAAGTTTCACACTTATACCACATGTCTAATTTCTGTGTTTAATTGAAACATGATGGCATCATGCTTGTTTTTAGGTTGAGTGAACACTGCTCTATTTTGAAGATTTTAGACCTACCGGGAGTTTGGATTTGTCAAGCGTTATCTCAAGCTGCTACACAGACATTGTTAGGAAATAAGCATTTAAAACACAAACACTTTTAGACATTATACTGATGACAAATTCTTTAGTTTTTATTTTTATTTTTTTGGACTGTTTTTTCAATAGGTGTCAGTGATTCAT
>VUQR01013054.1:25501-39553 GCA_015108515.1 Hemichromis elongatus | reverse complement strand
AGCAGGAAAATTGTAAAGTTATGGCTGAACTGTCCCAGGCATCTTCTGTTGCCCTAACTACAAATGTGTGGACCTACAGGGCAACGGAAAGCTACATGACCCTGACCGCTCATTATATCACAGCGGAGTGGTAGATACAAAGCCCTGTACTGCCCTATATTGCACCTTAATTTGTTTTTATATAATTGCGTGGAATGAGTCTTGCGTTGGATGTTTTTTAATAGGCAAAAAATACCTAAATAAGTAAATGTTAAATTTTTTTCTTTTTTTTCTCTTTTTTTGCTGGTCCGAAAATTGATCCGATCCGTGACTTAAAACCGTGATCCAGTCTGTGAGATTTTTGATCCGTTGCACCACTATTAAATACCTTACTAAAGATTTAATGATTAAATTTTCAAATAGTTCATGATCTGGTAATTTATGGGATCTCCACATAATTTAAAGGATGTCAGACAGTATGTCAGCTCTGTTTGCTTCCTCATGAGTGTTTAGTTTATATGTGAAATACTCTCAGGTATATGGAAGTACAGTTGTGCTGAAGTTGCTCTAAACTGCATCATACTGCAATTACTCCCTAAAATGACCCATAAATTTGCAACTTGTTCTGTGGATAATACTGTGTGGTGTGCGGTGGTAGAGACTGAATGTACTTTTCCTTCTATTTTGTCAGGTTGCCAAGGCTTCTTTTCAGAGAAATAATGATCCTCTGGATGCAGCTATATTTTACCTCGCACTGAAAAAAAAGGCAGTGGTTTGGGGACTGTACAGGTAGATGAAACTGGCATGAGTTTGCATATGAAGTTCACATGGTTATCACATTTGTTACTAAATTTAACCAAGGCTAGCTATGTCAGAATGCTATAGACCGGTGAATTTAATATTTCTGCTTTAAATCCCTAATCTCATTCTCCCCAGGTCTCAGAAGAATGCTAAAATGACAGAGTTTTTCCACAACAACTTCAGCGAGGACCGATGGAGGAAAGCAGCACTGAAAAATGCCTTTTCTCTGCTGGGAAAGCAGCGGTTCCAGCATTCTGCAGCCTTCTTCCTTCTAGCCGGCTCCCTTAAGGATGCTGTAGAGGCAAGTGGAAAACAGACATGAAACAATGTTTCCAAGAACCATTTTTTTTTTCCCTTCAACACCACCAACGCATCTCAGCTCGCAAAACCTCAGTTAGAAAACCTTACTTCAGTATAAGTTAAGTCAAGTGCACCTCCTTTTCATTTGCAAACTGTCTGTGACTTTGTAAGCTTTGTTGGTTTTTTTTCTTTCTTTTTTTTTCAACAGTTCATAGTCAAGGGCAATGTTTAATGATCTATTCAAAAGCAGAGAAACCACATTCCTTAAAAACGGAGCACACCAGCAGTATTTCTGTGGTGTTCTTTGTATTATTAAAACACCTCAATACATTCCCACAGTGGTGTCTTTGTCAAAAGCTTTTAGCACAATTCTCTGAAGCATTTTGATGTTAGCAGTTGACTCTTGGGTGTTACTGTCGCTCCTTCTTTTTGGGTGAATTATCAGTTGCATGTTGTCTCATTCATAAACCAGCATCTCTGACCCCCTTTTTAGACTCTACCTCATACGTTATATTTGGAGAGTGCTAGTTAGTTAATATGAAAACATGTGTTTGTTGTGAACGGTGGTTTGAAAGATTGCCGTCAATCAGTGCGAGCCACAAAAATATCCAGAAAGCTGCGCCTGGTCATCTCGATTGTTTAACCTTTAATTTGTCAAGGGTATTTCTGTTTAGTGAGTCCCTGAAGCAATAAGTCACATTATTTCATCTACATGAGTAACTGGAACCCCTTTAAGCATTTTATGGAAATAAGCACCACTCAGGCAAAGGGCTATCATTGACTTTGCTCAACTCTGTCTGACTGGGAGGTAGTCTCATTGATATGCACCTCACACCTTCCCAGTTGGGAGCAACCACAACAACTTGAACTATCCACTCAGATTTTTTTTCTGTGAGCACAGGCTTTTGTTGTTAGCTTTTTTGTCCCTTTCCTTTCCATTTTGACAGATAAACAACTGTTTCAGATGATCAGCACATACCAAATCATATATATTATTTATCTGCTCTATCTCACTCAGTCTTGCCAGTAACAGAATCCACTGTTAAAAAAATACCTGGCTTCTTTGTCGTCCTCTAGGTGTGTATAGAGAAAATGCAGGATCTCCAGCTAGCCTTGGTGATCTCAAGGTTGTATGAGTCTGAGTTTGAGACGGCATCCACCTACAAAAAGATCCTCCAGAGACACGTTTTAGGACAAGACAAACAGGTGTGCAGACACCAAAAGTTGTTCTTTAGTTTTAACTGTATAGTCTGAGCAAAATACCAAATGTTTGAATCCATAACATGAAGAAACCCAAGATGAGCCATTATAATTAGTTCCATGAATTTCAGATTCCGGCACACCAGGACCCATTTCTGCGGAGCATGGCTTACTGGGTCCTGGAGGACTACAGCAGAGCCTTGGATACTCTACTCGAACACAAAGCTAACATTGCCAGATCTGGGTCTTCTGAGAACCGATATGACACTGGTAGGTCTTCTATGATCTTTATGTTCTTTAACCAAAAATAATTACATTAAAATATATTTGTAACCATAGATCATTACACTTGACTTCACTGTCTGTTTTACATTACAACAATGTTTTTTTTAGCTAATTAAGAAACATAAATTGGACATAATTATGAGAAGAATCAAGAGAATAGAGCACAGTGATAATTTAGGTTCATACATATACCATCTGTTCTGACCACATTGTTTTATTAGCTATCAACAGTAAAATGAAATGTTTTTTCTAAAAGAAGTTTCTCAGATATGTTCCACTGTAATATAGGAATCCAATCCAGTTTTCTGATTTTTATCTTACCACTTTTTTAAAATGTTAAGATAACAGTTGTTTCAAATGGCATTTTATTTATGAATGGAAAAATGTAATTCAGCCAGAATCTGCCTGTGAAAAAATGTCTTTGTAAATTTGTTTGATATAGCCTGTGTTGTCAGAATATCAAAGGGCTGTCAAATATAGGTCGGCAGGTAATAACACGAGGTAGACTGGAAGTGCTGCAGATTGCAAAAAAAACTGAAGGTCAAGTCCTCATTCACAATCTGTTACCTTGCAACTATTTTTGGTTTGTTGAGTGAGCTGAAATTGCACAAGGAAGCCTTCTGACCTTAATTTATTAAAAGAAACTATAACCAGCATGTCTTAAGAATGGATGAAGATGTGAACTTAATTTGAACCTCACTTTGACTTAAGAGCCCAACCAGTCCCACATTAAAATTCTGTGATACGTGTTTTGTAAATGATGCTTCTCAGAGCATGCTTAGTATGGTTCCAGCAAAGGTAACACGGCTTATAAACGGTTTTTTAACTCCGTAGACATTTCAGCTGTCAGGTCCTCTGACATTTTTATACCTCGATGAAAATGAGTGAACATGATGCTTCACCTCTAATTTAACTGTCAGTTTTTGAGCTTCCATCTAAATCTTGTATCCGATTTGAGTGACAGGATAAGGTAGTTTTGTCAGCCATTAGTTCTCTTATAAGTGCATACCTGAAGTTTTCAGTTAGGTCAGTTATAGTTTTATTTTGCTTTCCTCTAATATCACAGCTTGTCTTTGCAGGTATTGCTGCTAGTTCTCGCCACAGAAATAGATGAAATGATTTTGTCTCACTTTCTCTCTGTGACAGGTACCTCTTCTGTGTCGGCATGTAACCCTGAGGTTTTCAATTTTTACACCTACCTGCGTACTCATCCACTCCTCCTTCGTCGGCATTTTAGCTCATCAAACAAGGCTAAAGTTGGGCTGACTGCTGAGGTTCGCAGAGCTGACTCCATCAGCCTGGATGAGAGGAGACTGTTTTTCACAGCTGCATATGCACATCTGCATGCAGGATGCCCTATGCTTGCACTCGAAGTCCTCTCCAAGATGCCCAAAGTCCGCAAGCATTCTAGACCCCAGGATGATAATGGCAACACTGCTGAGCTGAGTGTTGGGAGTAGGAACGGACAAACATCGGACCCGGATTGGTCTCAGTCGGCTTTGAATGGCTACGAGTCAGATGGCAACAGCTTATCAAACAGCCGGTCAGATTCAGTGTTAAGTTTCGATTGGAGCCAGCCATCAGTGGCAGTTCCAGATGAGCCCCTAGAGCTGAAATGGGATAGCGACAAAGATGATGAAGACAATGATGAGGATGAAGAAGAAACTAAAAATTGCAAGAGTGGTAGCGGTAGTGTGTTCCACGAACCAGTGTCTCTGGGCGAGGAGAGCGAGGACAGCAATGATTACATTGAACCGTCTGATGACATCCTGGTGACGCAACTGAAATTTGCGGCATGCTTGAAGATTATGACCAATGAGCTCCGGACACTCTCAACAGGGTACGAACTAGATGGAGGGAAGCTACGTTACCAGCTATGCCTGTGGTTAGAAAGAGAGGTACTGATACACACATTTTTAAACATCTTTGCAAACTTTGAGATCAAATTTCATTTTTTATGTATTTATTCATTCATTTGTCTTATATAACAATTCTTTCTGCAGACTTGAAGCCACTCAATAAAACTTTTGTAATTTACATAATGCCCACACATCTCCCCTGCCTTTATGATTATTGAACATCTTGTCTCTGTGCATATAAATGTTGCATTGAATGGATAAGGAACGCCTTGTTGATTAATACATTTTAAGATCAGATTCTGTTTTGTTTTGTTTTTGTTTCTTTCCCCCCAGGTGGTGGCTCTCCAGCATTGCTGTAGCTATAAGCCTTGCCTGCCAGAGCTGTCTGTCCAGGGTGAAGTCCCTGTTTCTGGGTTAGTGGAGGAGGAGCAGGTGGGTGTTGATAGCTGGCTGCTTGCAATATTAAAATTAAAACAGCATCAGTGTCTAATGACGTACTTTGAAGAAATATTATCTCTATTTGACAGACATGCATACCTAATTATACATACTTACCCTCGCACAATGCACCTACTTTGTGTTTACAAATTACTTTAGAAAACCCATGACTTTTTTTTTTTTTCATCCATTGTTGATAGAACAGGTTAATTTATACTATTTCAAAACAGGCTGCTTTTTGTTTGAGCCCTACCCAGCTGGGTGGATTTACAGAAATGCTGAATGACTGTCCATAAAACTAATGAAGTCTAAATGTTTTTATCAGCCTGGGAGCCCCCGTGGTGACAGCCACAGGAGCAGGAGACACTGGCTGCAGAGTAACCAACCCTTACTGAGGATGTTTCTGAGTTACTGCAGCTTGCACGGCTCACACGGAGGAGGTCTGGCCTCCGTACGCATGGAGCTCATACTGCTGCTTCAAGAATCTCACCAGGTAATTAAAATGTTCACAGATTGAAACCACCAAGACATCTGGTAGATGGAGCATGGCAACTTTTCTTTTCAGTGGGAGCTGTTTTGTCAGTGAATGAATGAACTATGCTAATGTTTTGGGGTTTTTTATTTGATAATGGAGAGTTTAGATTTTTAGATGATGATTAGTTGATTAAAACATAATTATAATTTAGGTGTTTCAGAGGAGGATTTTCTCATGCTGCATTCTCTTTGATTTTGCACTTGTCAGCATGTGGAGAATTAAAAATAAAAATGTTTTTTTGCTCATTGATTACTAGTGTTGGTCTTCATGGATTTAAAAGTGGCAAAAATTACGCCTGTAGCTTTAAAGTTTTCTAATACTGCCATGTTTCCTGTTGTTTCTTAGTCTGTTGTTTGGTTTTTTTCAAAGAGGCTACTTGCAGCAATTTATAGTATTATTAATTCAGTCTTAAGCAGCAAGGCAAGAATAAATAATTATGACAGTGCTGTTTTCATGGCCATATATTGTCGTACAATACTTGAATAGTGCATCATATTTAAAGCCAGTCTTTTTCACTACAGATGGTAAAGTAATCTGGGGGGTATAATCCGCCTGGAATTTTCACTGAATTTAACTGAAACATTCAGTTTGAAGGGAATAATAGTGGGCAGATGAGTGATAAGTGATAGATGGAACATGAAGCCATCTGAATAGCTTGTATTAGCACACACCACTCTACACATGCGCAGACCTCATTGTTGTGCACGGGCAACTGTCTGCACACTGCCGGCAATAAGCTGAAAGGCTGTGCTGATTCCTGGAGCTCCTAAGGGAGGGTCGTGTCTTAGGCTGGTGATTAGAGAGTCAAATTTTAGGAGGTAAACAATTCAATGAGCCAACATGGGAACAGTGCTCTTAAATGTTAGCACAATCGATGGGCACTGGAAGCACTATTTTGATTTGAGATAAAAATCGGATTATTTCGTCCCAGCTCTCCACCCATGGTTGTCAAATTTAAACTTTGCTGTCAAGGAAATGTTTGCATTTTTGCTTTTGCCTTGACTTCAGTCAGAGTGCAGTGCTTCTGTTAAGTTGGTGACAGCTGAATGTGATTCATCAAGGGTGACGAACATAAGTCTGTGGTATTCTTACACACAGAGTCATATTCAGGAATTTAGTAGATACACAAAGAACCAGACACCCCTCCAGTGCCAAAGCTTTCTTTTTTAGCTCATTAACTGTCATTCACACAAAATATGTATGTAGAAGTCATGTATGACATTTCCAGGAGTTGGCTCATCTTGTCATTATAGCTACAGAAAAGGCTGTGCTGTCAAAGGTTCAAAGCAGCTCCCTTCGGTTCCCTGTTCTTTTAGTGAGCTGTCTTTCTTTCTTCATCCTAAAGAAAGAAATAAGAAAGTTGAATCCATCTACATTTTCTTAGTTTGCTAAGTTTACTGTTGTGTAACCTTAGTTTGTGTCCTCGTGTATACGTGTGGGGGTTTGTATTTACTATGATAGACACCTACAGATATACCATAATAATTTGACACACTCATTTCTGACCTTTGTACTCAGTATGACGTCACCCAATCTGTGGTGACGGTGACTTCACAGCCCACCTCCATCCCCCTTTTGATGGCTTGTACAACCAATGTAAAGACAGTGGTGGCCAATCCACTTGTCTATTTGACCAACCTGACTCACGACATCCTGCAAACCATCAGTGCACTCGATTCTCCTCCACATCCGGATGTTGTTACCAATGAGGTATGATAATTAATTTCTTCCTTATCCAGGTAATTAAGAGTTGATATTGTTGTGTTAAGTCTATACCTTACATACTCCATAATCTTGTAGACGTATGCTTTTATGTGGATTATGTGTTAAACCGTTGAAGGATGGAGAGACGTTACATAATCCAAAGCAACACCTTGATTCTTTTCTTTTACTGCTGTGTTAGGGTTCATTGTTCTGAATCTATGATCCATGGATTGAAGCTTAAGCTGTCAGACAGATGGACTCTAGAAAAATGTTTATGCTTGGTATTCAAAGGAGTTCATGGTAGGCTAAATGACTGAAAGGTTCGCTGATCCTCTAGCTGCAAAATAAGCCAAGCTTGCCACCCATCCACTGCTTATCACCTGGTATGAGGTGCTTGTTTCTTTCCAAACATATTGCCATGCTTTCTGACCAGACATCACCACTCTCATCTGTACGATGGACATTGTTCCAAAAGTCTTGTGGTGTGTTTAGATGTAAGTTTGCAAACCTGACCTGTGCTGCCATGTTTTTTTTAGAGAGAAAAGACTTTCTGCTGGCAACCCTCCAAACAAGCCATAGTTGTTCATCCCTTTTCTAATTGCACTGACATGAACTTTAACATTTAACATGCTAACTGATGCCTATACAGTCTGAGGTGTAGCTCTTGGGATTTTTTGTTTTACATTTTCTCTGAGCATTGCACAGTGTGATCTTGGGGTGAGTTTGCTGGTACATCCTCACCTGTGAAGAATGTAGCATTGCTTTAACACCCACCTGATTGTGCCAGACCAGCAAACACTTCTGCTTTTATAGAGGTGCTCACACTTGCTAATGATCAAGTGCTGCACCTGGCTGCTACTTGTCCTCTCAGTTCTTCTAAATGCATGTATTTTTTCAGAGGACCTCAGAGAGTTTTGTGAAATCTTGTATATTGAATGTGAGAAGACTTTGCAAAACATAACATAAGACTAACCTGGGGTAGTAAGGCAAATGTTAACCAGCGTGTGTGTGAGTCTCTTCATGACTGGTAGTTGCTGCCTTATCATGAAACTTATTTCTAGAGAAAATTGGGTTAATTTTGCAAAATTTTGAGTTGACATATATTTACTATGGTGCATATAAGAAGCTGTTTGCACATGAAGCAATATCGTGAAATGATTTTTTTTTTTTATTCAACAGATGAATGTGTCAGTCATTTGTCTTTTAGCTGTTATTTGCTTTTGATCAGATTTCTGGAAACTATGCATCGATTTAAAAAAAAAACATACTTCTAGTGTAGATTAATTCATGTTTGTTTTTTCATTGCTTCTTATTTCAGATCTATGTGATGCACACACTGGCAGCCTCCTTGTCAGCCTGTATATATCAGTGTTTGTGTGATGGACACACATACAGGTAAGTGTTACAAGAACTCTATTTCCTCTTGAGCATTTGCTAAATACACCAACTTTACTATACTTTTTAGACTTTTAATCCCTAGTCTCTCATGTTACAGACACTGTTCACCAAGGCATTATGAGTACATGAGTAGCTTTATACTAAACTGAAATGCACCAGGGCAATGTGGAAAAACTCTTGCATAACCTGACCCAAAAGGGTTGGCGCTCATTGTGGGTATCCACTGGGCCGCATCTCTGAGCAAAAGTCTTAAATTCTTTATGTCTTCAAGCAAAGCTAACTATGTTTTTTTTTTATTATTTTCCATCGTATTCACCTTGATTATTAAGACAAATTATTAATCTGCCATAAATAATATGTTCCTGATGGTTCAATTAAAGCCAAAATGCTGCCAATAATAATTTACATTTGTGTCCTCCGGGTTTCTCTGTATATGTGTTGTAGTGTTTTTAGGCTTATTGGAGCAGAATAATAAGAAATAATGGGGACAGGACCTGACTGCTGGTAACCAAGCATACTTTATAATGAGAGCGTAATGCAGTCATACAGTTTAAGCCAAACACTATACATGTAATAGCAATGTAGAAAATCTCATTCAAGATAATCTAAGCATATATTTTGTGACAGATTTGCACTTTTTTTGGGCAGGGTGAAATAAAGACATGTTGGACGTTTACCACACAGAAGTATGACAGTTACTTGTCTGTTTTGATCCTGTTGAGAATGAATTATAAAAGCTGCAAGGCTGCTGTTTGTCATTCTTATTGTAAATACTTAATTAGATTTTTGGTTTTGACAGATGAGAGGAACATTGTTTATTTAAGACTCTTATCTACCATGACTCCCAATCACTCTGACAACAACCCAGAAGGATTTAAGCTTAGAATGGATAAGTGTGTTTTTATTTATTTCATTTTTTTTAATGACCCATTTGGCTTACAGTTGCTATGTGAGGTTTTTTTTTAAATAATGTACCAATTTTTATTAACTAGTTTTTCACCAGCCTGGGACCTGAGTGACAGTGCTGTGACTGCAGAGAGAATTGCTCGTGTGTCGTGTGTCAGAAAGGATGAAGATTCATTTTTAAACTGAGAGCAAACTTTCATTATTCTTTCAGAGCAAGCTGTCTGACCTCACTATTTCAAAGTTAACACGACTCTAAGCGATGTGATTTAATGGGCACATGGTTCGGCATCTTTTTCACTAAATACTTTAAACGTGTACAGACACACACACACACATGCACACGCACACAGAGCCATCTATCCCATGCTGTTCAGAGTTAAATAGTGTAACTAAATTTGCAAGGCAATTTCTAATTTAACACTATCTTTGTTATGGTAATTATGGTATAAAAATCTCCCGTTGTGTCGCTGCAGAGGTTTGATGAAGTGCTTTTTCCTCTTGAGCATCTGAGCAAGTGTGTGAATTTTTCAAAAGGTATTTTGAGGATGTCGGTCACGGGGGTTGAGTGTTGTTGCAAGGTTGACAGGGTTTTTATTCTTTTCCTTCCTTCCAGTGATCTTCAGTCTAATTTGGTTAAGAAATCAGCCAAGAGCTTGAATCGAAGCCTAAACATACGTGAGGTTACAATACCTGCACAGTTGCAGTGTGTGTGTGGCTTTATGAGTAAAATTTGTTGTGAAAAAATGTCTTCAGAGTTGTGACTCGCTGCTCCTTCTGAATGGCGTTCCCTTTGACTTTTGAATTCTGTTTGAAGTGGAGGCAATTGGTTTTTTTGTAGGATCTTAAAGGGGGACTTATTGGATGTTACAAACTTAATAGACTCCCCGATGACTTGAGCATTCCATATTCTCTATAAAGATTTCCTCTCTAACCGTCCAAGGATTTTTGTGTGTTCGAAAGCCACTTGATGTGAGAACTCGGGCACTGATGTTTTCTTTATTATGTAGCGTTTCTTCTCTATCACCAAACAGCATAGATAGGCAGCTAACCTGAGATGCAGCCCATTAGTATTTCATGTCCTGACAGAACAGAGCTCAAAAGTCGTGTCTCTTAGAAACAACATCCTGGAATTGGGAACAAAGTAATACATTTTAGCATTATATATTTACACCACCTACGCCTTTTTTTTTTCACTGTACAGCTTTTCATGTTTAATATAAATGTTTTGCTTTGCACCCTCATACTTACTTTGCGGGGTCGATTTCTCGCCTCTGTTTCTCCCGCAGCCACGTGAACCCCTTCACCGGGACTGTGTACCAGAGTGTTTTGCTGTCTCAGAAGCAGCCTCTCAAAACTATGAGCATGGATGAGTCTGTTCAGCCCAACACTTCCCCCGCACAGTGGCCAGGTAAATCAATCAAAACAAACTTTTTACGACGAAGCATATTTTTGTTGTTTTCAGTAAATAAGAACAACACACTTAAGTCTTTACCAACTCACCCTTCCTGTTTGTGACATGCTATGATAAACCCTTTTAGTTTTTTGCAGTTATTACTTATTATATTCGTGACATCAATATGCCGTTTCAACATGCCATATGTTACACACATGTTATGTTATGTTTTAATGCTTTTGTCTGAAGAATTCACCTTAGGTACCTGCACCACAGGTAGCAAATACAGATTAGTTGATTAGATTTTCAAGTTCTTTCCTGCATTAATTTGCTTTTAAATGAGGAAAGACTGAGATATTATTTTACTATTTATTTATTTTATAATGAAACTGTTTTTAAGCTAACAAAATCAAATTTAAAATTTCATAAGTGGTTTGCAAATGTTTTAAAGACAAATGTGTTATTATAAATCTGTGCAAATTAATTAGCTAATGGACTAAGAACACTGACTGTGAGCCTGAAAACTCAAGAACGAAGCGTTGCATAAACATCTTAATATCACAGGTCTTCCATACAGAGGGGATTTGATGGTATTTTGGTGTTCCTTACTGCATAAGTTTCTGAAGTAATAAGATAAAAACTTTTTTTTTAAACTTCTCTTTGAACTCTTAGTTATGAACACTGTTAATAATATGACCATGCATAGCACACAACATAAATATGCTGTGTGCTGATGTTAATGGAGGATGAGATGCAGAACTCTGAAGTTATTGAACCAACAGAGCATTGGCGACTTTCACGCATTATGCACCTCGACACTCAGCGGCCTCACTCTGTAACTTTACATGGTCTGCCGCTGGATGAGTTGCTGTAGGTACTAAACACTTCCACTTTGGTGTCAGACAACTTGCTGTGGATTGTGGAATATCTAGAACACCAGAAATATTATGTATATGGACAGTGTTGCAACACTGGCATCCTGTTACAGTACCACGCTCAAAGAGCCGTTGTTTAACAAATGCATGGCTAGGTGCTTGATTTATTACAACCTGTCCCAGCGAGCCTAAAAACTAAATTCAAAGATTACATTTGTCCATAAATTATATACGATGTCACCAGACTCATTTGACACTTAAATGTGTTACTTTTTTTATAACTATACTCCTATTTTCTATAAAATGTTTCTTAAAATACCAAAAAGACTTATTCACGGAGCTCAGTAATTTACTCAGCAATTAGCAAATGTAGACTTTAAGTGTATATTCAGATTCTGTTGTCTAAATATCTTTTCTTTTTCTTTTTGCCCCGGCTGTCCTGTACTCGTTCCTCTCACCAGGTATTGCCTCTCTGATTCGTCTGTTGAGCTCAGCAGGTGAGGAAAGCCAGCCAGGCTTAGCTGTGCTGCTGTGTGAGATCCTCACTGCTGTCTTCCTCAGTCTGTTTGTTCACGGCATGGCCACTCACTCCTGCAACGAGCTGTTTCGCATCATGTCACACCCACTCAACAGCAAGCTTTGGGTGACAGTGTTTGGAGGAGGCGCTCGGATCCCTGTCATCGAAAAACCCAGCAGTCCAACAAGGACACCCCCACCAGGTGATTGATTTGGAGGATCTAGTTTCCTTTGTGACACTGGTGTGTTCTTCTGAAGGTGACCTTGTAACTATAAACCACTTTACTCCTGCTAAATTAATTGGACTCCCATCTGGAGGGCTTAGCCAAATCCACCAACTTATTTGTGTGGGCGTGGGTTTGCCTTGTGCTACTCTGTTTGGTAGACCTGATATAAAGTTTTTTTTCTGTAATTATTTGGAAAAATCTAGGTATTTTTTATAAGCAAAAGGCACAATTAAATTGGTTTTTAATGGCAGCTTGAAAGGCCGACTTAAACGCTCTCTTAACACTCCAGCCTCACCAAGTGGCGCAGACCGGAAGTCCAAACGATTCAGGCTTCTCTCATCACGTAGCGGATCCAAGGAAGAGTCTGGGATAGAGAGGGAGGGACCACTGAGTCCAAAGCACCACGTCCCTGTTGTGGAACAGGAAGCTCCCTCTATCTTTAAAGAACAGTTCATCCCTCCAGAGCTCAGCATTTGGGATTACTTCATCGCAAAGGTAAACCAAATATTAGTAACAATGGTTGAGAAATGGTTTTAAAACATAAGCCTGCATATCTGCTCTCATTTCTGTTGGGATATTGTTGGATCTTCAACCTCTATGTATGATAGAATGATTTTGTAATATAACTTTAATTTAAAATCATCTATAATACATTTAATTTTGAAAAATATCTGTTGTTTTCTCATACGTTGCTGTTATTGATCTAAACAATTGTGTTTGTCTGTCTTCTATTCTTTTGCATTTCAGCCTTCACTACCGCCGTCAGAAAACAGAATTGATTATGACTCCGAGGAGAGCCAGGGGAGCGAAGATGAAGATGAAGACAACGACGAATATGATGATGTGTCTGATCCCAACTCACCGCAAAGGGAGCATTCAAACCACAATTCGTACAGGTACTGGCACAGCGCTGAGTGAATATTTCTCCAGTCAGTGACTCATTTTTGAGTTAAGTAAAGCTGCCAAGATTCAACCTGAAGCTGTTTACAGCTGCTTGTCTTTTATTTATTTGTGCTGCCTCTAAATTTTTCTGCACTCGGTCTGAACAAACCTGAATGTAGTGTTTTAAAGACTCGATTTCTGTTACAAACTGGTTTCTTCTCCTCTTAAGTTGGTGTTTGATGCGGCTGGCCATGGTTCAGCTGGTGTTGGCCAATCTCAAGTCCTTCTACCCAACGGCAGGATATGATTTGTTAGGTAAACACTAAAATATACCACAGCCCCTCTGATGTACATCCAGGATGTAAATAAGCACTGTCCTATTTTTTACTGCTTGTCTCAGCTAGTCTCATTGTCTTCTTTTTAACCACAGATCTGCCTGTGGCCTCTCCTTTGTGTCACGCTGTGCTGAAGACGCTGCAGCGATGGGAACAGGTGCTGCAGAAAAGGCTGGAGATCTTCGGGGGCCCCCCTTCCAAGTATATCTCCACCAACCTACATGATGAAATTGCCACACCTGGCCCCGCCCTGCTCAGGCACAAAGCCCTGTTTGAAGCATCAAATACCCCTTTCAGGTATTGAATCAGATTTTTTTTTTTTTTTTTTTTTTTTTTTTTTTTTTTTTTTTTTTTTTTTTTTTTTTTTTTTTTTTTTTTTTTTTTTTTTGTTTTTTTTTTATTTTTTTTTTTTTTTCTTT
>VUQR01013054.1:10577-25481 GCA_015108515.1 Hemichromis elongatus | reverse complement strand
ATTGCCACACCTGGCCCCGCCCTGCTCAGGCACAAAGCCCTGTTTGAAGCATCAAATACCCCTTTCAGGTATTGAATCAGATTTTTTTTTTTTTTTTTTTTTTACCTTTTTTTTGTGTTGTGATTTGTTTATTAATTTTTTCTCATGTGTATTCACTGAGGTCCTCAGTCAATGCTTTGCATTTTCCCCATGTTTATTTCCACAAAACTGTTTATGTCAGTACTTCATATATTTGTTATTTGTTTTGGCATGTAAATGAGGTGGCAGTCATTCAGTTTGTGACCTGCGGTAAAGTTTTCATCTACAGCAAAGTAAACACATCAGCAAAAAAAACCCCCCAATATTCCCTGCTTGTGCAAGCAGCTTAAGAAGAATGTGTCCAACTGTCCCAGCATTGTTTACATATAAATTCAGGCTATGAATCACAATGAATAGCAAGTCCACCTCTGTGTACTGCTAATGTATACTACTAATTAAAACGCTGTCTTTAACTGCATCCACATGGGTGAAAAAATCCCGATTGTCAGTTCTAATAAACTCATTAGCAGTGTTTTTAGTGAACTCGGGTATTTTCGAGAGATCTCCTGATCATTGGCAAGCTTTTGTATTTAAACTCACTGGACTTTGATCTTAAACAGCCAAGACTCAAAAAGATTACCTCATGACTTAAGCAATTTGCTTACTAAAGAAGAAAATAAAGAAATGCATCAGTTAATTTAGTTTGGGGGGAAAAAGGTTTGTGAAAATTAGTATTAAAATTATTATTAATAATAATTAAAAGTGAAAGTAAAAGAAGAGAAAGGAAAGGAAATGGATAACCTAATAAATGAATGTGGATAATTAATGGATCCAAATGTTCTCCCTGCCACTTAGTGGACATCGAGCTGCAAGACTTTCTCTAACATCTGTTTCAGAACAGCAGACACAAGGAAAAGACAGATTAATTACTGTCTATTTTTTACCTTTTTCCTGTTTAACTGGCTACTGTAACACATAAGAATCCCTACTTTAGTGATAACTCAAATATTTCTCATCTTTATTAAATTGTGTAGTACATAGAAAATATTTCAAAGCAAATTCAAACAGGAATCAGTTTTTGTCACATTTTTAATGTAACTTAACTGTCTAGTTAATTTTTTTAAATATATTTTGTTCATTTTTGTGACAGGCAGTCTTGCGGCTCCATATGAGATGTTCTAAGCATATTTTTAGATATCAGCTTCTTAGCATTATAAATGAATGTTAAGACAACCGCGTAGAGCTGAGCTGTGTTTTTGCACCTAAACAGCATGCAAATTCTAGCAAAATGATTTTGGTTTATTTTACTTAGAACACCATTTTATCCATGTGCAGACTGACCCTGGTGGATACCACAGTACATACTCCTTGGATTTACTGTTCTTTGAACAACATCATTCGTGATTCAGCGAGCATCTGGTCACTGTTAAATGTTAAATGCACATTACCTGTGACGATTTTCCTTTCAGGACCAGCCACCACTCAGCGCTGCCAGTCAAACGTTTATGGCACTTTTTGGTAAAGCAGGAAGAAGTGCAGGAGACCTTTATCAGAAATATTTTCACCAAGAAACCGAGCACACATCAGGTATTTACATCATATCCTCCTGCTGCATGATTGTGTTGCTGGCACATTGTAATCATAGTCACTAAATAACAAATTAACTATTTTGATATTATAACAAAATACATCATTTCTAAGTTAAACTGCATCATTGTTGCTTTCACATCCTTGTTATACTGTTTTTGTTCTGCATGGCAACCTTTGTTTTTATTACTGCCTCCGGTTGCATTATTTTTCATTCAAATAATTTCACCTTTTTGATTAACAGCACAATAATTGAGTCTCTGTATGTGTTTGCATGACTTGCCACTGGTGATGGTTGCACATTGTGTGTGTGCGTGTGTGTGTCTACCCTGTGCTGCTTCCCCTGTCATTAAAGTCAGTTGAGGACCAGACTGACAATATGAAATGTTCAGGGATGGACGGGACAGGAAACAATCAGGTACTGCTTCTGATGAATTATTGGTTATGATGTTGCAGTGGGAGGGGTTGCTGATCAAACCTCAGTATCTGTTGCAATATTTACCAAACTGAAAAATCACAATCTGAAGCTCATCAGCAAAAGCTTGAATGCCTAAGATTGGCACATACATCGACAGTGATGGATACTGAAAGCCTGCTGGGGATTAAATGGCTTGCAAGTGTAACATGCTTTTTATGTGAAATGAAATATAACATATGAAACGTAGCATTCATTTCACATTAAATAAGTGAAACTCACTGTTGCTTCAAAGCTGCTTAATTGGTCACATAGTTTTACAGTTGATGAGGGATTTAAATATGATTCTTACATTATGTCTCTGTCACACAACTGCAAATCCTGAAATGAATGCTTTGAAGCCTACAGTACCTTTAGTTTTTTCTTGTAGCATGTTTATTAAGACGTGTATAACAAAGCAGTATGTCTGAGTTGACAAGTCCCATCTTTATGATACAGTCACACTAAGGAAAAACAGTTGTTGTCAATTGGGTGCAAAGAACTTGCAGTGTCGTTGTTTTTAAAATCAGTGTCAGTTTGCTCCGAGTTTGTGGGGTCAAGTTGACAATTACATGCAATTAATTTGTGATAATAAAGCATTTAATTGGAATAAATAGGTAAAAATCGCAAGTCTGTTGATGTCACTTGCAAATTTGTTGCCATCTACAAAGAAATTCACATTAAACATTGTGTACTTGCATTCAGAGTTCAGTCAAAACCTCATGGAGTTGAAATTCAGAAACTTCTCCACAAATACTTAAAAGCTTTACTTTTCATAGTATAACCAAAACACGACCAGAAGAGTTGAAGTCAAAAGTCAAAGAGGCATCACAAACGAGCTGTACTCAACCGCCTCTGATTGACTGCACTGTGTTAACCATGTGTCATTCGATCCAGGGTGACTGCAGTTGTTTGGATGTAATCTGTAGAATCATCTGGAGAACAAACTTTTTGCCCAGTGTTCGGGGGGTTATACGCTGAACCTGTGGGACACTGCACACAGTTGCATTCATTTACCAACAGAAAAAACATTCAGTTGTTCCTAGTCGCCAGGAAGTTGCTGTCCTACTTTTACTCTAGTGTGGCTGAGCCATTATACATGTGACACAGTATGAAATGTACATACCATATGAAACAAGACCTGTTTCATACAGATGTGCACGTTTTACATGTCACGCATTATCGTAGATGCTAAAACTGTGATCAGGACCAAATTACAGTACATGTATTTTTAGTGCCTTGTACCCTGAATGCTCTTGTCAGAGTTTGATATTAATCTTGCATTTAGCTGTCTAAATATTCATGTGAATGCGAACCATAAATTTTAAATTGCACTGTAAACTGATGCTTCATAGAGGTTTTCTAATCTTCTTGCTCTCACTATGCAAGCTCCCCCATTATTGCGACTCCATTTGACTCAGTGTTAATTAACCCAGTCTCTCTGAGGACAAGCTATGAAGCTGAATAGCTTCTGATTAATGGGCCAAACACTGTCGCAGTGAATCTGCATCCTACAGGGATTATGTACTCGGCAAAAATGGCAAACCACCATATTTAGATTTATGCAAGTCAAGTTATATTTTATTCCATCCGACAGTAAAAATGACATGGTCTTTTCCTCTTGGACGAATGCGGTGAAGACGTTAATTCAAACTCATGCTTAGAGTATGGCTTGTCTTTGGCATCAAAGTGTAACATCTCTATACAATATCCCACAGGATCACAGTGGTACGGTGTGTACTTGTGCTTATTGCTTAAGGGTTTTTTATTCTCATGCTGTCTAATGGCAGTAACCCAGTTATGCTGGCTGCTGTATTTAACAGTGTGGCCTGATGCACCGAACATGGCCTTTCCTAACCCTAAAGGCAAGACAAACAAATACATAAACATAAAATACACAAATTACATAGCAGAGAAAACTGTGAGTAGGCGTCCCTAGTTTATGAGCATCATCTACAGCAAATAATTTGATGCTTCACTTGTCAACCCTTCTCATGGATCTTGTCGGGTCATTGGTTCTGTAGCATGGAAGGAAATGTAACTGAAATAATGTCGAATATTTGTCTGGAGGAAATGTTACAGTTGCAATGATTGTGTGTGTGTGTGTGTTTTCTGCTGTCTGCAGACTGAGTCAGATCTGGGCAGTCCTGGAGGAAAAGCACGCATCATCCACAAGGAGTCTGACATCATCACAGCCTTTGCCATCAACAAGGTAAAGATTTGCTGACACAGCTGTCACTGAACAATATGAAGTACCATGAGAATAAAAGACTGAATTACTATTTAACGACTTGTCAACCCATGCATGCTATATTGGTCAATTTATTTAAACATTTAGTATAGGAAAATTACCATTAAGTTGATTTAGTAATCTCTCTTTTAAAAAACAAACAAACCTGTTTCTGTTTTTGGAAGGATAAATAAATAAACATATAAACACAAAGTTTCCTCAGTGCAAAAGTATTGAAAACATATTTTTATTTATTGGAAAACTGTAATACAAACAAAGTTAACACCTTAAATAAGTTGTTACGTTATTTCAGCTTGTTAAGTGTGAGGTAACCTTTTGTGGGAGTTAGGCACTTAATGTGATATACACCCCCAGGATAAGAATCTCGCCTCCAGAAATCTTCCTTGAGAATATTTCAGTTTCTCTAATCAATATTTTCATTTTTGTAGCGGGTCAAACATTGTTGTTGGTTACAAGGAAAGTTGCTTATGTTGACAAACTTGCAGAAGATACCGAACAGTTTGTTTGTGCAGACCAAAGAGCAGCTAAAAGGAGACTAATAGGAGGATAAGACTAACAGACAATAAATATGTCATTGTTGCATTTCTCAAGAGGCAAAACAATCAAACAATTTTGTATAGTAACAAATCGATCCTCCTGTGGTAAAACAAAAGTACCACTTACTAAATTAAGGTATATGTACTCAAGAGACTTGCTTATTACATGATTTACTCTTTTCCATTTTCACATCCATATTGGATGCTTTGCTTACATGCGATGGATACTTTGTTTTTATATACTGTTATAGCAAGATGGGAAGTAGTTGAGTCAATTCCCCAATTGCAAATACACATGCGTTGCACTCAACGGTGCATACTGATTCAGACTGACGCGTCCGCAGTCTGGGGGTTAGGGACTAAAACTAGAGTGACAAACTAAAGTGCAGATTTTGATTGTGCAAGCCTTTTTATCGTCTGTGTTTTGATTCAGTGGTTCGGACTTGGTATTAGTAAATTCATCTCTGTTCACATTACGTTAGTCTACGTTAGTCTTAGCTGTGTGTGACTGTTTATCCAGAGTGCTGTATTAGTGCTGGCTTCTTCTAAAACGTGATCAGATGGCCGTTTCACTGGGGTCTTATTTAAAATGAAAAAGGTGGTTTTAGTGCTGGTGAACCTCTACATTTCACATTTATCACCTAAACTGGGACTAAGCATATTTCCCCAGCATATACCCCAATCCTCTCTGTGGTCTGCTTCTCGCTTTCTTCAATTCTCTCTCTGTGTTTCTACCAGGCCAATCGTAACTGTTTAGTCATGGCCTCAACACATGACATTCAGGAGCTGGATGTGTCATCCATCTTGGCTACTAAGATCTTGACATGGATCGATGATGACGAGGCTGAAGCCAAAGGGTAAGACAGCAGTCGGCTTTTGTACATATATACCAACAGCCATGAGTTCATCCAGAGTGGCATCAACTCTCCACCCTCGTGTCAAAAGAGCAAAATGTTGGCGTGGGATAAAGAGACTTTAAATTGTGTACATGCATCTGAACTGCCTCACTCTGTGTAGCACAGCGAGTATCTGTCGTTTATAAGAATTATAAATATTAGCTCATAAATCACCTTGAGCATTAAAAAGGTACTTTGCAGGTTTGTTGTGGATGTCAGTCCATCTGTTACAGGACTCATTGTTGCTAATGGTTGCTCTTTATGTCGCTGGTTGGGTTTGGGGTTGGAACCAGCCAAGCACCTCGTCTAAATACGTATATCACTTGTTCTTTTTCTTCTAAGTGGCGGTGGTGACGACTTCCTGGTGGTCCATGCACGCGATGACTTTGCCGCCCTCCACGGCACCACGCCGTACACCCACAGTAATCCTGGCACTCCTATCAACGTACCGTGGCTAGGAGGCGTGCAGACGGGCAGAGGTGCCGCCGTGGTAAGCTCTGAACCTGGATTTATACAAGAAAACAGCCCAGTCACAAGCGGTGCTGGGACTTTTGTTGGGTTCTTTGGTTTGTTTTGTACACATAAATAACATAATTGTGACTTTTGTTGTGTAATATAGGGTCGATTTCAAAAATGTGCTGCTATTTGAAAAGTGTTACTTTAAACATTTGCATTTCACCAAAACCTGATAAAACAATTGTGAAATTAAAGTTGGCTGAACGTTCGCCGGATTATCTAAACAAATAGATTTTTGCAGACTTCTGTTGTTTTGATGTTTGGAAATGATCAGATGTAATATCAAGCATAGTTTTTCACAGTTTGGCTCCATGAGCTTTCATTCACTACGCAGTGATAATGGGTTTATAATACTCCCTGCTGCTTTTGTGGAATTAATTGATGTTGTCTGCACTTTTTGTACTCAAAGCAAAAATCCTCAAAGCATAGCTTAAATAAATAATTCATTTTTGTCTCTGTCTATTTTGCCAACAGCATTGCAGCTGCGAACATTAGCTCCTCTTATTCACATACTGTGGAACTGAGATGGCATTGTGAGATACATAAACCAAACTGTCGTTTCTGCTGTTTTGGGGGAAAACTGTGTTGATTTTTACCGAGCGGAGAAGGTTGGCACTAGCAGGGGGAGATAATTCGGTTCTTGTGGTGCCGTAGAGTCGAGTGGATGTGAGTCAGTTTATTCATTGTCAGAGTGGAGTATATTTTGAGATGAACGATAAATGAAATCCTCGATAGAACGCACATTGTTAATGTCAGCCTCTCTCAGCCAACAGTCATGCTGCATATTTTCACTCTGATATACTGAGGCTCAGTATGTTTTTCCTCCTCCTATCATTATAATAGAACAACCTTGTATTTCTTCTTTAGCTTCAAAGCAGGGTTCATTATTAGCTAACAAACTGACTTACAAGAACTCTTATACATGTATCAGATGGTGAAATACAGTGAATACTGGGATGGTCTCTGCTGACTAAAGGGAACTATGTCCTCAAACTTTGACTACATCCTTCATTTAAGCAATGTGATGTCACCCAGTGGTTTTGGGCACCACATCTGGCAACGTTTTCTTAAGAGACAGAAGTAATTAGCTCTGTTGAATGCTAGAGAATATTTTAATATGTAAAAATTTATACCAGATGAGGATGGTAAGATATGGCGCTGCCGTAGTGTACTCCTACAGTTATTCATTGATTCTGATATTACACATGCCAGAAGATTCAAATAATGAGTTCACTGTATGAACATGAGTTTCTGCAAGCCAAAACTGAGCATGTAAATGCTCCAGTTTATGAGGGGCAGCCAATCAGAACAAACAGAGGCATTTAAAGGAGTAAAAATGGGATGCACTGAGGCCCAGTATGAGATAAAACAGCTCATAATTTTTTAACTGATTATATCTGAAAAATGAGTCGCCCCCGAGACTCTTACACCCTAAAACACAGAGAGCGTCAAGCAGGAGGGAAGCAAAGTGGCTAAAGGTTTTTTCCACTCGGGCTGATGGGGTATTGTCCTCACCCCAGTGGGCCTCCGGACGGCGTGGACACCCAAGTTTGTGGATGTAGAAATTTGAGAACGAAGTGACGTAGAATTTTCAAAATGATACCATAGGTGTGTTTACTGGGAGGCCGATGGCAGTTAGCCAACCCTCAGGTATTTAATGCCAGTATTTTTAATTTGTTCGTCAGCTGCATGAAAAAAATATTGAATATCACTTAAAATGCCTTAGACTTGGTGTCTGCTGTTGGACTATAAAGTAGACAGAATTTACTTTAACGAGAAAATGATAGGTTGTCACTGGAAGCAGGAGTAAGCACCTTTCTTGCTTTTGATGATCATGATTAAAGGCGTCACCTTAAAGTTAATCATCAGAGTCTACATCATATCATTTCCGAATGAAGCAGGTGGGAGGGAGCCATGTGAGAAGGGATTTAAAAATCATTCTTTCTAGTCTTGTGACACCACCAGTAAATGTGCATTGCGTTAAAAGGCGCTTTAAAACAGTACAACACTGTTTCACTACATCTCTCTGCACTTCACCCTGTTTTAAAGATTTATTCTGTACCATGATGAAGTTCTGATTTCTCACTGAATTTCTCCTCCTCCTCCTCCTACTCCTCTTCACTTTTCTTCTCCCAGATGATCAAGAGAAATATCAACAATGTGCGAAGAATGACCTCCCATCCCACACTGCCGTACTGTAAGTACAACTCCGATGTCTGTCAGTAGATTAGAAAACTGTTCACCTATTAAAAGTGTTATTCAGACATATATATGCTGTTGAAAAACAGCCTTCAGGGGGTGATTACATCACCAAAAAAAGGTTTCTCTTATGTTGATATTCGTAAACTGGCAGAGTTGTTTTCTGTTAGTCCCAGTGCTGCTGTTGATTTAGAAAAGGCACTTTGCTGCAAACTTGTATTTTCCAGGCAAACTGCAGACTGATGATGCATCTTTGGAGTGTTTGTCTGGGATGGAATCGGCTGTCATTGAATTTAACCTCGTCTTCACTTATGTAGTAAATGAATTTGGGAACAAAGAAGTGCCAAAACCTCCTGTTGAGGTCTGAATGGTCACTGGGTGTACTGGAAGATGAGCTGTTGTCACGTGCGATTTTGTTTCTATTCATCAGACCTGACAGGAGCTCAGGATGGTAGCGTGAGGATGTTTGAATGGGGTCACTCCCAGCAGATCATCTGCTTCCGAAGTCCAGGCAACTCCAGAGTCACCAGGATACGATTCAACCACCAAGGAAACAAGGTTACAGCCTCTCACACCCTCCTACTCTATGTACCAGGACAGTGAACACATTGGCCTGCTTACTACCAGCATACAGATGTCAGGCTATTCTTAGCTTTGCAACATGACTGCAGAGTGATGTGAGCCTGTCACATTCAGAAACATTTTCACACTTTCTCTGCCGTTCAGGCACGAACCACAGCGGGGAGGTTGGCTTCAGCACACATTGTTCTTCAGCTCAGTGATTCAAACACTGAAGTCAGGCACTCGCCTCGAGCTAATAATTTTCTCAGATGGTGCCTCTCTCGTGCTAGCGCTATCTTACCTGCTTGTTGTGGCCCAGAGCACGAAATATGCTTTAAGAG
Source organism: Hemichromis elongatus (assembly GCA_015108515.1). Classification (NCBI taxonomy): domain Eukaryota; kingdom Metazoa; phylum Chordata; class Actinopteri; order Cichliformes; family Cichlidae; genus Hemichromis; species Hemichromis elongatus. The sequence continues at coordinate 16,122 of VUQR01013054.1, read as the reverse complement.
GGGAAAAAAGGAATGAGAGGATATAGAAAGCACTTTAGTTATGTAAGTGGTGCTTGGCCGCATGAGGCTGTTGACATGTTTTAGAGGACAAATTCACAGTGAGGGAGTGAGCACAATCTTTTTTTTAATATATATGTCAAATGCAATATAAAGGATCATTCTGTCCTGTTTACAGAAAAGTGTGATATCTGCTTTGTGCTTGTTTTCTGTAGTTTGGGATTGTGGATGCTGATGGAGCCTTGAGTCTCTGGCAGACCAACACGAGCGGGGCTACACCGAAACCATACCTGGTGAGATACTCACAGCTCATTTAGCTGATTTTTCTCCTATATCCTTTAAATGTCCTTCTGTTTTTCTGTCACACTTCTTTTTGTTTACTCCCGTCCTGCTTTATTATTAACGTCACTGTCACGTCTCTGTTTCTCTCTACCAGACTCTGCAGTGCCACAACAAGACAGCGAATGACTTTCTCTTTGTGGGCTCTTCCTCCCTCATCGCCACTGCGGGTCTTTCAACAGACAACAGGTCCCACAGACTTTCCAGTCAATTTAATCCTATGCCACCTCTCATTAAACACTGACTCTGCTGTGTCTAATGATACGTCCTGTAATTAAAATGTTAGAAAATATTGTAATTTGGTTATTTTTGACTCCACAGGAATGTGTGTCTGTGGGACACACTAGTGACTCCTGCTAATAGCCTTGTGCAAGGTAAGATACTGCACCTAATTAGCCTATTTATTAGTGTCTTTGGCATGGATGTAATCACATGCTTGAGTGGATTTTCTCCAGGTACTCCAGCTTTCTCCAGCAGTCCAAAGACCTGCATATAAGACTAATTGGTATTTCTAAATTGGCAGAAATTGTGATTGTCTCTCTGTGTAAGCCACGTGATAGACTGGAGGACTAGGGTCTACTCCACCCTCTCCCACTATGACAGCAGGGAAAAGGACAAGAAATTAAAGGATAAATGGATGGTGTTTTTCAGGCTCACAGATTCCTGGAGATTGCCAGAGTCCCACATTGAGAGCCGCTGTTCTATAATAAATACGTTTTGGTGTTGAAAAGAAAGTTGGAAAACAAATTAAATCAAATGCCGAAAAACGTTTAAGAACCTTGATTGACATTTTTCTCTTCTGTCCAACTCTCTCTATCCTCAGCTTTTAGCTGCCACGAGTCCGGTGCCACTGTGCTCTCCATGGCCCCCAGGCAGCAACTGCTTATCACAGGTGGGAGGAAGGGCTGGATCAGCGTGCTGGAGCTTTCCCACAAGCACCAGCGGCAGAGCTTCCAGGCTCATGACTCGCCAGTCAAAGCGCTAGCCGTCGATCCAACTGAGGATTGCTTTATCAGTGGATCAGCAGAGGGCAACATTAAGGTATGTCAACTGGTCTCTTTAACATTTGATGTGTGAAATGTTTCTGTTTTATTCAGAGTAGCATTTTTTTCCAGGTATACAGCACGTGTTAATTTGTTTGCAAGTGGAAAGCAGACTATTTGCTGTGATATAAATGTTTCTTCTCGAAGGTCTTTAATTGTACATGAGCTTCACTGAGCCTAAAAATCTATATGAAGAGGCTTTTGATAATTTCCTCTACCCTCATACACTCGTTCCCTACAGATCTGGTCCTGCAGGGCGTTTGTCACCCAGACATTAATGTCTCTGGTTCAGTCGGGGCACAGTTGCATTTATCGGTGGAGACGGTGAGCTCCAGCAAAGCAATACAAATCAATTGTCACTTGTGATTAACCACCTGCTCGGGACAGCTGTGTGACTGATGGAGACTAACATGTAAGGTGAAAGTGGGTTGACACTGAGAAAGGCAGAGGAGAAGGCAGAGGAGGAGGATGTGAATATCTTCAGCTAATATATTACCAGAGACAGCAGGTCTTTTTTATCTTTTTGACTTGGATATGCTGCTGCAGATCACACAGCTGTCACTCCAAGGATGAAGCCCCTGTGTCGCGCAGATGCAGAATGGTGCAGTGCACGTCTGCTTGAAATTCAAATGACTTTCACTCTGGATAATTGCTCAGGAAAAAAAAAAGAAAAAAAAACTTTCAAAGCTGTGTGTGAGGTTACTCATGTGAAGTCTTTAAAAGCTTATAAATGTGCAGCACAACCGTTTTCAGTTTGCAGTCAGTCAGTATACAATTAAAGTGTTTGATGAGAGTGGGAACTTCAATAAATTAGAAACCCTAATGAATCGTGCAGCTCCCAGACTAAGAATACAAGTCAAATGATCCCAGTTGTTCAGAGCCTGTCGAGGTTTTCAGTGGGAACTCTGCAATGATTTTTTTTTTTTTTCCCCACTGTAAAGAGTCCACAATACTTTCTGCTTCAGTAGCATTGCAAACCTTTTTTGTGTCACATCGTTGTTGTTTTCAATGAAGTGCAGACATATGTCCAACATCACAGTAATAATCATAAGCGTGATGAGACCCTGGCTCTGCAAAGGTTATTGGGAGGGTGTGCAGTGAACTTGCTTTTGAAATGGTAGTTTTGAAGGCCTGGACCAGGTCTGCAACCACCCACAGTCAGTTGCATTCTTCAGAGCAACTTTCATGCATCAAGATGGCAATAAAACAGAAGCTGGCAATTACATGCATTTTGAAACAGAAATTAAGAAAATCCACAAACAGTGTCCAAGTTGCTGCAAGATGGTTATTAACTTTAAATCATACAAAGTATGTGCTTAGTAACCTTGCTTTTATATAGGAATATAAACCAGGATGCAATCTGTTGGTAACCAGTTGAGTCGAATCTCCTGCTGCACGTTGAGACATGTTGGGCTCATTGAACCAGACAATTCACATTAATTCAAACATGCTGGAATCTGTCTGCGTTTATAAATTAGACCCCAGTTGTTTGCAAACCTTCACCAGTTTGTCTGAGACTGATTCCAGTCTGAGTCCTAACATGATGTTGCACACTCAACACATCTGGGCAACCAGTTGGTCGCCATAGCTACTTGTAGATTGCAAAGAATTCACAGTGTCATCAAATTAGGAAGCAGTTTGTGACTTTTTGATCTTGGAGTCAAGTATCTTTTATGTGATTTTATGGCAAAAAATATTTGATTGTGGGAATTTTAATAATTTTTTACTAATCAGAAAACAAGCTTTATCAGGTTCTTAGCAGGTCCGAATCATTCGGTTTTGGTCCTGTTGATAGATGTTTTTATAGAGATGCTTTCTCACTTTGACTGAAACAAACTCCAGCTGTCCTGTTTCTGGTTTTTCAAATCTTCCCTGCTTCCACCAGGTTTGGAGCCTGACCACGCAGAGCCTCCTCTACACCTTTGCCAACGAGCACGCTCGCCAGTCGCTGTTCAGGAACCTCGGCACAGGTGTGATGCAGCTCGAGGTGGGACCAGCTAACCACGTCTTCTCCTGCGGAGCCGACGGTACCATGAAGATGAGGATCCTCCCGAACCGCTTCAGCGTTACGAACAACAACCACGGCAACCTCAAGAACGATGTGAAATTCTTCATATAGACAGAAAAGTATGGCTTAAAACAGTTTATGTGAGCAGAGGCACATGATTGGAAGGATGGCGACGGATAAATGTTTAGGATAGACTTTCACAGAAGGGAGCGCTCGTGAGTTTTATCAAGCGTGACTGTACTGTGTCAACCTGTTGTGATTCACCTGAATCCAAATTTGGCTTTAAAGCCAAGCAAACACAGGAGTTTAAAAATGTAGAGAAAGGCAAGCGTAGGCTAACATGACATCTTCAGTCACAGTCAGCTGAAGGAAGGACAAAAGACGCAGCTGGAGACCGCACAAAACAAACTGCCATCTCTGTCTCCACTGACCAACACATGGAGAGCAGTTTTTGCACAGGAAATAAAAGCTGTAGGAGCAGGTATGAAGTCTAAACCTGCAGCTTTGTTTCACTTATAGGAGATGGCCTATGCTTTAGTTTGAATTAAGATATCAGTTGTGATGATGGCAAGAGCTCTTCTGGAAGCGTTCAGGTGATCATTTAGAGGTTTCAGAGCCTCTCGGCACAAAGCAGAAAGGTCGGTGGACGTCGAACAAAGCACATTATATCCAGTTCTGGTGCTCCAGGCTAACCAGCTTGGTTGGAGTAGCAGAGGATCAGGACATTTCAGTTTCATGTTGCTGCTGTTTTTAAGTTTTAGGCACCTTTCTGTAACCCAGCTGAACTTGAAATGAACGCAGGATTCATTAATATGGTACCAATAAACATGGTTCATGAATTTAAAGCAGCGGTTTAACAGTTTTGGGAGATTCTCTCATTCGTTTTCTGATACAGACCTTACACGACAGTTTTAGACTTCTCTCATGTTTGTCGGTTTAAATATGAACCTCCAGCGTGCTGCTGGGCGGCTTAGAACAAAAAAACAAATGGGGAAACTGATAACGGTAAGAAAATCAGCCCACCAGTGTGCACTTTCCTGGGATCCACGCACCTGTAGGTAACTAGCTCTGTCCAGTAAAGAAAGAGTCTGGTAAATTGCTGCTTTTTACCCTCATGCACACCTTCAGAGAGCAGTACAAGTGCTCCCTGGCTGATTTTGTTACTGCTATACTAACAGACAGATGTGAAAGTGGTGTCTGTTTTCTCATCGAACGTTGTCAGAAAACAAATGTTTTCCAAAATGTTGAACTGCTCCTTAAACCAGGCTAGCAGGATTTGGTAGATTTAAACCACTGGCACATGAAGTGAGTAGCATTCATCATCCATGTTTTGCCGAGAAACCTGTTTTTGACTCACGCCAACCATCCAAGCACACCACTCTCACTCCCCAGCATCTCCTCCCAGAAGCCACCACAAACACTGCTCAGGAACAGCATGAAGAACTTGGAAAAGAGCCCAGACACCCAGATTCCAGTGTGATCTGCCACTCGAACAAGCCTCATTCTCGGGGCCACCCCCTGCCCCACCCGAATTCACAACCCCACAGGACCCAAAGGATCCGCTGCACCGACCCGAACCCACTCGCTCAATGCCTCAGCAGGTCAGAGCTGTTCATCTGGGCAGCTTCGGGAATCTGTCTCGGATTTTAGGTCTTTTTAACATTGTGGCTGATCGGTGCACGCGTGCCACCGCCCAGTGAGCTGTCTGAATCCACCAGATTTTTGTGTATTTGCACATTCAAACTAAGCTAAAGTATATGTAGTGTAGTGAATATAAGGATAGAAGGCAGAATGACGACGGAGCAGACCTAGTCTTTGGTGACGAGATGATGGTGATGATGATAATATCTAATAAGATATTTGTTCATCTCGGCCTAGATTTACCCAGAGGTAATAATTAATTATTAAGTGTCCTTAAATCTCTGAAGGCTACTTCTGCCAACCTGGCACAGTACTAGGACTGCTGGTCCTGCTCATGTTGATTATTATTGATAATCGGTTGCACAAGGTAGCTTCAATTTAACCAGTCAATAGTGGCCGTCATAACTAAAAACAACACCTCTGGATGCTTTTGTTTTTGGAAATGCTAAGTTTGTGAACATGTAGCAGGAAGCTTTGCTGTTGACAATGGAAAGGGTTTTTCTGTGAGGGGGGGGGG